>VWZX01000698.1:147585-189148 GCA_013399015.1 Galbula dea
ACAACCTCCCCCCGCCTCCATTGCTATGGGTTTCCCTGAGGCGAAATGGCTGGCAGCTGTTCCCCTGAGGAAACCAGGGGGCTGGGAAGGGTCTTTGCTCCAAGGGACAGGCCCTGAGGAGGGTCTGTGCTCCGAGGGAGAGACCCCGAGGAGACCAGGGCTCTGGGAAGGGTCTGTGCCCCGAGGGACAGGCCCCGAGGAGGGTCTGTGCCCGGAGGGACAGGCCCCGAGGGACAGGCCCCGAGGGACAGGCCCCGAGGAGGGTCTGTGCTCCGAGGGAGAGACCTCGAGGAAACCAGGGCTCTGGGAAGGGTCTGTGCCCCAAGGGAGACACCCCGAGGAAACCAGGGACTTTCCTCCAAGGGAAAATCCTTGAGGAAAACAGAGGCCTCAGCAGGGTCTTTACTCTGAGGGAGAGTCCCGGCTCCAAGCAGGACACAGCCCTCGGCTTGCCTCAGCCAGCAAGCAGGGCCCAGCCCTGCCCTCCTGGAAGGAGTAGGAGGAGGAAGAGGATGGCAGGAACCTACGAGCCAGGTCCCACAGCCCTGCCTGTCCCAACTTGTGCCCTGCCATCTGCATTTGGGTTTTACCTGCAGTTCTCCAGGGCAGCAGCTCTGGCTGAGTATGTCTCCAGCACTGCAGGCTTGACCCAGAATGAGGAGCAGCTGTAAGCTATTATTTATCACCTTCCTAGCTCCTCATGGGTAGATGTTTAAAGGGTCCCTTCCTCCAGAACTCCAGCTGGAAGCAGCACTCTCTCTCTCTCCCTTTAGGATCACCACTGTCCCATTCCATCCTAACTGGCTTCTCTCTCTCTCTTTACCCCTTTCTTTACCCAGTGCTGGCCCACAGAGGAGCTCAAACTGTTGGCAAAGACAATTCTTGGAGGCCTCATGGCTCAGAACTTTCCAGTAGCTGACAAGTTGGCTGGCATGCAGCAGGGTTGCAGTGTGGCCACCCAGGTATTTAGGAGCTGGTTGCCAGCTCTTTTGATGTCCCAGGCAGCTTCAGACCCCAGTGTTCCTAGCTAAGTTGTTTCCTTCTGGTCCATGTGAGTATGGTTTGGAGCCCCTGGAATGAAAGGTGAAATGTCTGAGCAACCTCAAGTTTCCTGCTTATCCTTCTAACCAATTCCAAGTCAGCCTCAGTCAAAGGAGCAGGAAATGTGCAGGGATCCTGTTCCTTCCAGACAGAGTCATTCCCTGGGAGGCAGCAGTGACTAAACAAAGCCCTTGACAAGAGCTAGTTGAGCAAATCATCTGAAAATCACTCATGAAAGGCTGGCATTTCCTGATCCACCTTCTGCTCTGCTAAAAGAGGGCTGGATCTGCTCTGGAAGCAGGAGCAGGATGTGGTATTTCTGTGCCCTGGGATGTGTGTGTTTGTATTAGCTATGCTGCTGCCCTACCAGGAAAGCAAATATGTTCTTTCCCCTGTTCTCATCGTGCTCTGCAGCTGGCAAGGAGCTGCCCTAGCTCAGCATAGCTTCACTCTGCTCCAGCAATAAGAAAGGAGGCTGCTGCCAACTTCTCTCTCCCTTCTTTTTCCCTTTCCTGAGCTCAGAAAGCTAGTTTCTTAAGCAAATTTCTCCTGCAGACCTGCTCTGCTTGGGGGAGGGGGGAAAAAACCCCAACCAACCAAACCAACAGCAACATTTGAACTGCATGGAAGAAACCCTGGTTTGCAAGCAGCTCTTGTGGCTTTTCAGCAAGTAGGAAGGGTGTCTGGCTAAATGAATGCATCTTGAAGCTCATGAAAGTGCCACAAAAGTCTCAGGCAAATGTATGCTCAACCTGCTTGAGTCTCACTGAGCTCCCTCACAGCCTGGGGCTGGGGCAGGCTGCACTTTTGAGGGTGGCAGGATTTGCTGGGGCATGAGACAGGCCAAATATATGACTTTTGGATGAAGCTGAGGCAGCAGAGTGCCCAGGGGGTCAAGAAAGCCACCAACAGCCTGGCTTAGATCATCATGAAGGTTGGAAGAGACCTGGAAAGGCTCTTGGGCTGTTTCAGGATGGTTGGGCACATCCAATATTTGAAACACAGAGGGAATTAGGCAAAAGAGGTGCATTTTGGAGGGAAAGCAGAGCTCTGCTTCTAAAGAGGGATGCAAATGAGTGGCTGAATTTCTGCCTAGGCAGAAATGATCAAGGTAACTGTTTGCTGACCCTGACAATCTTCTCTTTTCTCAGGGAAATAACATTTCCTGGGCTAGGAAAAGAAAGTCCTTCTAGATGAAAAGTGCCTTTGCAGCCCAAAAACTTAGTTGCAAACAGAACAGAAGAGTCAGGGCTTTTCTTTTTGCTTTTAGGTTGGAAGAGGCTTCTAAGATCAGCAAGTCCAACTGTTCCCCTACCACACACTCCATGACAGGAGCTCCAGGAGAGCTGACCCAGCACAAGTGGAAGAGGTGGCAGAGGAAGAAAGGAGAAAGCTCTGTTCACTCAATGAAACTGCAACATGTGCCTTATCTAATTACCTCCTTGCTTGATGGAATGAAGTCAACTGTTTGCTCTCTATCTGTTTTTTTCCATGTCCTAATCCAAATAAAGCTTTGACAAAAGGGTTTCTCCTCCTGCTTCTGAGCTGAACCTGGGCTGGGCTTTTTGTTTTGCTCCACTGAGGGCTAAGAAATGTTCTTGATGCTATCTAAAACATAGAGAAAGTTGCTTTTCCAAGAAGCTGGGCAAGTTAGGTCCAGGGCAGGATGAGAAAGAAGAGGAAATATGGTAGGAACACTTGGGCATGACTCAGTTCAGGCATCCTGGGGAATTAAATAGCACTAATTGCTCCTGAGAAGCTTTTGGCTAGTCTGAGGTGTGCTAAGGCTCCACAGTTAGCTTGGAAAAGACCTCTAAGAGCATCCAGTCCAACTGGTAAGCCAGCACTGCCAAGATTTCACTGAACCCTGGCCCTCAGCACCACAGCTCCAGGCCTTCTCAAGCCCTGCAGGGATGGGGGACTCCACCACTACCCCTGGGCAGCCTAAACCTCCTCCAGTCAGCAGAGTCTGGCCCCAGCCTGCAGCTCTTGCTCAGCATTAAGCAGCTCCTCTCCAGGCTCAGCAGCCCCAGGGCTCTCAGCTTTTCCTCCTCCCACAGCTGCTCCAGGCCCCTCAGCACCTTCCCAGCCTCTCTCCACCAGTTCCTTATCTCTCTTGAATTTGGGAACCCAGAACTGGAGCCAGTTCTCCAGCTATGGCCTCCCTAGGGCAGAGTAGAGTGGGAGGAGAGGGAGAACCTCCCTAGACCCACTGGCCACACTCAATGCCCTCCAGGAGACCCCTGGCTGCTGGTGACCTTGTTGCCCACCAGCACTGCCAGTTCCTTCTCTGCAGAGCTGTTTTCCAGCAGCTCAACCCCTAACCTGTTCAGCCAGCCCTAAAAGCCCCTCACTAACAATCTCTATCTTTTTGGAAGCTGTTGGCAAAGCATGGATTCAGAGCCTGTTTTGGCTGGAGCAGAGAGAGAGGGAGTGTGGTTCACCATGCAGATGAAGTGCTGGAGGCAACAATGTGCCAAGCTCCAAACTTTAGGCTCTTTCAAGCACCCAAATGATCACAGGCAGAGTTTGCTGCCATAAAGGCAGGCAGGAATTTTCCAGAGCTGACCATTCCCCAGCTGAGGAACCTCTCTTTGATTCCAGCAGCCCTTCAAAATGGGCTTCACCCCCTTCCACAGGCACCTGAGCCTGGAGAGACAGCACTGTGGGGTGCTCTGGGGTCACCTCTTGACCTCCCTCATCCTCCAGGAGGGAGAGATCCCCTTGGGGGCCCCTGAGAGACATCTGTCCTGGTGCTATGTGAGCTTCTTCCTCTTGCCCCTGCAGGAGATGGGCTAAGCAAAGCTCTAGCCTGGCTTATCCAAGAGCTCTGCTGATGGGAGCTTGGGGAAAATGTTGCCTTAGCAACTAGTAGCCAGGCTGCTCCTGCAGAGGAGGAGGCTGGGGCTGTGTTTATCTGCAGCTTCACCTCACTGCTGTCACACACCCTGCATGGGATGGAGACTAAAAGCATAGAAACCCAGGCTGGTTTGGGTTTGGATGGGATCTTAAAGGTGATTGAGTTCATGGCCCTGTCCAGCCTGGCCTTGAAATGCTGATGTTCCTTGATTCCTGGCCTGACAGCCCCCCAAAAAACTCCTGCTGCCAAGAGGAATGGAGCTGAGAAAGGAAGGTTTAGGCCTGGAAGGGATCTCTGGGGGTCACCTAGTCCAAGCAGGGGCAGGTTGTCCAGGGTCATCTCCAGCTAGGGCTGGAATCTCACCCCAGAAGGAGACTCCAGAGCCTAAAGTTTAAAGCCATGAATATTTGGGGTGGGTTCTTGTGCTGCAAAGCACTGATATTGAGAGCAGCACCTCCCTGCTGAGCTGTTCCCTGGCCCCAGGGACCCCTCCAGGGCTGATTCCAGAGTCTGCCCACAAATCCCTTCCCAAAACAGGGATTTGGGACCAAGTGTGGAATGAATAATAGCTGCCAGCTTAGGTAAGGGCCAGCAGATCATGCAGGTTAGAAGATCATCAAGTCCAAGCATCAACCTCTCACCACCTAACAGAAGCAGGGAAGCAAAGAGCAGCTCACCTAGAGCCAAAAAAACACCCTGGGGGGCTGCCCCAGCACAGCCTTCAGCCTCACTTGGTCTCCTAGGAGAAGATTTGTCACATTTGCAGGTGCAAAGGGAAGCAAAGATTCATCCTCCTCATCCTCATCATCCTCCTCATCCTCCAACAAAGGTTCATCTCCATGTCAGCCATTTCCAGCCCTTTCCCTCTGTACCTTCCTGAGGTGAGAAACTTCACCTCAGCCTAAACTAACAAACAAAGGAGGAACAGAACTCAGAAGGAGATAAATAAATCAACTTACCAGAGTCCTAGCTCCAGTGAAATCCTTCTGCTGCCTTCTGCTGGTTCCCAGTTTGGAAGGAAGAAGCAATCCCTGCTCTAGGAAACATGCAAGCCAGTGCTTGCAGCATTGCCCTGACTTCTAAGGGCTTCCTAATTCCTGCTTCACTTGGCTCTTGTGTCTTCTCCTCCCCCTCCAGCCAGCTGATGGCATCTCTGCTAACAGCTAGGAGCAGGGAAAGGAGTGGGCTGTGCCTCCCACCTCCTCTGGGCACACACAGCCAGACAGCTGCTGGCAGCAGTGTTCACCAGGAGATGGCTGCATTCAGCCTCCTTCTGCTGCCTGTTTTCCTTCCCAGCCTGAGGCAGGAGGTGTTGTTTGGCCTCCAAAATTGGGGTGCAGCTCCTCCAGGGTGTCTGGGGAGGTTTCTTTTCATGCTGTTAGGGCTCATTTCTGGTTTCAAGTGGTTAAGGGATTGGTTGTACCTTGGGGAGAGAAGAGTTAAACCAAGCCTGAGCATCTTCCTATCTCCTCTTAGGAAGCCAGAGCAAACTGAATTGCTGCCAGAAGGATTTTAAACCTTGCATGAGAGAAGCAGGGAGAGGGAAATCCCAAACCCTTTAGCTCCTTTCTTTCTCTGTTTGCTGGAGCTGGGAGATTCCTTTGGGTTGGAAAAGATCTAACCCATAACCCTCAGCACCACAGCTCTGAGAGTTCTCCAGGGATGAGGACTCCAGCAGTGGGGCAGCAGGAAGGATACAGAGCTCCAGGGATCTGCTGGAGCTGGGTGCTGCTCCCTGGGTGTCACACAAAAGGATTTGGGATCAGGTTTGCTCTTTGCTAGGATAGCTCCTGGGTCCCAAATCTGCCATTCTCCCCCCACTCAGGTCAGGAGAGCAAAGTCACAACCCAACCAGGGATGGTTTGGGCATCAGGAGAAGCTGCTGAAGAACAGAGGAGGATGAGGAACAGGTTAAGAAGCCTGGAAGCTTCCCCCCTGGCAGGCTGTAGGCATCTCATCCATGCTGCCAAACTCTCCCTATCCCCCAGAAGATCATCAGCAGCAGAGCTGCCCAAGGAGCCCTTTCCCTTGCTCTGCACTCACCTGCAGCTCTCCAGCAGCTTCTGAGACTTCCTCACATCCATCCTGAGGGGCACAAGCTTCAAACTTCACCTCTGCTGCTTGCCATTGCTGTAAAAGAGGATTGATAGCTAACTCTTGTGGTTCAGGCAGAGGTCTTCAGCTTTCTGTCAGCTTCCCATGGGTTCTTTAGCTTCAATGCAAATTAATTAGCCCATTCCCTGGGAAGGAGACTCTCCCATGGGACCTCTTAGGGGTTTGTTGACATTTCTGGAGGATTAGCAGCACCTTAATTATTTAAACTTTGCCATTTCCTCTCTGGCCTGCAGTTCCTGAGGCAATTAAAACCCAGGAAGATGTCTACCAGGGTGATTCAAAGTGCTGCTGCTCCTCCTGCACAGCAAGGCAGTGAGCAGGAGCAGAGGAAAGCTTGCTAAACCACCCCAAAATTCCTCTGGCTCCAGCCCAGTGGCTTAGAGAAGCTGGAAAGGCCACTAGGAGGCTACTGGTTCAGTTGGCCTGCTTTTAGCTAGCAGGGCTCTAGGTACAACCCAGCAGGCAGATGTATGGTAGCCTATGGGATGCCTGCTCCAAGACAGCTCTGAAGATCAGCCAGAGCCAACTGCTGCTGCTCTCCTGCAGAGGATGCAGCAGTTGAGGCTCAGGGCACAGTGTGTGCCTTTAGAAGTCCCTTCTGCTCCTCTAGCAACAGCCACAGGGAAATGATTTCCCTGGAGAATCCTTCTGCTGCTTCCTAGCTCTGCAAATTTGGGCTGTAAGCTGTGCAGAGCTAATAGCACAGAGGAGATTTCCTCCAGAGTTAGGTTTTCTCCTTGCTTTTGCTGCTCCAGAAGCCTAAAGCCTTTCAAATCTATTTGAATTAGCAAAATACCCACTGGAGATCACCCTGAGAGTAAGGAATGAGGGCCAGGAGGTGACCATCAGGGATCAGACAAGGAGCTGCAGCAGAGAAAGGATTCTTAAAGCCCAAATTTCCCTTGGTGAGGAGCAAATGCAAACTTCCATCACCAGCAGAGGGAAAAACCTCAGGAGCAGAGGTTCAGTGAGCACAGGGAGATGTTTCTCCAGGCTCAGGGTGGAAGCTAGACCCCAGGAGGCCATGGAGAAGTGATCACTGCTCCCCTGGGCATGAGGAGCTGCTAGAGCCAAGTTAGTTCCAAATTGCACCTCTTCACCTCTGGGCTTCCCTGAAGACCTCCAGTTCCTAGCTCAGATGTGCAGCCAGCACCTTTCCCTGCAGCCTAATTCTCTCCTCACTCATCAACCAAGCTCCTTAGCCTGGCCCAGGCTGCCCAAAAAGGTGGGAGATGTCCCCAGCCCTGCAACCATCCCAGTTCAGGTTGGTTGGGGCTAGGAGCAACCTGCTCTGGGTGCAGATGTCCCTGCTGTGACTGCAGGAGGTTGGATTAGGTGACTTGGAAAGGTTTCTCCCAACCCAAATCACTCTGGGATTCCATGAAATCACAACCTAGGCTTGGGAATTAAAGAGCTCTTCCCCTGGCATCACAACCTCTGAAGCACAAAGTGCTCCTGGTTGTCCCTACAAGAGCCAAAATGAGGCAGAGCCAGCAAAGCTGCACAGCCAGAAGGGACAGAGTTGAAATGTTTTCCTTGTTATCCTAAATCACCTTCTCCTGAGGGACCCACAACCTCAGGCTCTCTTGCTCCCAGCCCAGCAGGTGGCATCAGCAGCTCAGAGCCTGGGAGAGGTGCAGGAACAAGGCAGGGCTGGAATCTTCCCCAAATTCATGGTGTCTCTGATCCCCCCCCCCTTGAGGCATCTCCCCCTCATCTGACAGGGACAGGGAACAGAAGGCTCCTTCTCTGGAGTCTTAGTATATTCAGTTCTGCCTTTAGAGCACAGGATTTAATCCTTTTGCCCTCAGAACCTTCTCTGGCAAGTGCTGGAGACATAGCTCTGTGTCCCCAAAATGCAGGAGGATGACAACTGGGAGCTAGAGCTGGGCAGCTCCTCCAACCACTCTGTCTCCAGGCTGTTTTCCACATTTTTGGGGGAAGGTGATTGACCAGACAGCTTCTATTTCCCCAGGGATATTTTGGCACCTCATCCCCACCCTAAAAATCACCTCCACTAGCCCATCCCTGGAGCTACCACATGCTGCTGGGCCTCACCTTGCCCATCTTCTGTTTACTTAGCCCAACAGCAGCCCATAAACCCCTCCAAGGTGCCTTCAAAGGTGCTGGGGGAAGGAATAACCCTGAACTACAAAGAGATGCCACCCCTAGAACAAGCAATATCACTCCAGAAAGCAAGATAAGCTCATTGCCAGGTACAGAGCCAGTTAAATCTTAGCTCAGAGCCAACAAAACTTTGGCTTGCCTTCAAAAGTTTCCTTCAGCACTGGAACAGACTTATTGCTGCCCAAGTTTCCTACAGTTGGGGTGTGGGCTGGCTTCTGGTTGCCTCTGTTTGGATTGTTAAGAGCATGGGAAAAGGTTTCTCTCCATTTCTCAACTGCCTGGGGTGGGAAGAGTAAAGAAACTGCAGGAAATTTCCTGGTGGCCTTTGGGACTTAGAAAAATTGGGGCCTTTCATGGCTCCTTGGCAGGAGAAGGATGGTGGAGGCCTGAGATGTAGCCAACAGGATTAATGAGTCAATCAGGCTATTTTGAAGCTTCTGGAGACACTACCAAGCTCTCTCTCAGCTTTTTAGCTGCTGGGATCTCAACAGAAAGCATTGGAGGAGGTGTTTCATGACCTCAGAAAAGGTTGGAGTTGGAAGGGATCTTTAAAGGTCACCTAGCTCAACCCCTCTGCTGCAAGGAGGGACACTCAGAGCTCCTGAGCTCCAACCTGAGCTGGGATGGTGTCAGGGCTGGGACATCTCTGGGCAGCACATTTCTTCCCTCTCTCTAGTCTAAATCTCTCCTCTTTTAGGTTCCAACCATCAGCCCTTGGCCTTTCCCAACAGCTCCTGCTCCAAAGTCTCTCCCCAGCTTTCTTCTAGTCCTGCAAGGCCACCAGAAGGTCTCCCTGGAGCCTTTTCTTCTCCAGCCTCAACAAGCCCAACTCTCTCAGCCTCTCCTCACAGCTTTCCAGCCTTGGGATCATCTTTGTGGCCTCCTCTGGCCCTGCTCCACCAGCTCCATGTCTCTCCTGGCCCCAGCACTGCAGCTGAGCTCTCCCCAAAGCAGAGGGACACAATCCCCTCCCTTCATTCACTGGCCCAGGATTGAGTTAACCTTCTGGGCTGTAAGCTCATCACCCAGCAGCACCCCCATGACCTCTTGAGGTCTTTTCCACCCTTAGTGATTCCATGAAGACAACCTGAAGGCATCAGGAGCTCACTCCTGCCATCAGTTCTATCCCAGAGCTGGTTTGGGGCCAGAAGGAGCTGGGTTAAACACACAGGGTTTGGCTACAGTCACCATGAGATAAGAATATTGGCTACATGACAGAAAATCAGTGTTGGCTTCAGGAGCAGGGAAACAGGTGTTACACAGACCAAAAAGGCAACTGGAGGTGGGAGAAAGAACTTTAAACCACACAATCCAATGATATCAGACTATAAATAACACATCAAATACAAAAAAGAAAGTTGTTTCTTAATCAACAACCCCAAATTCCTCTGTATCCTCTGTAGCTCTTTGGGCTAAAGAGTGAAAATGGCCCCAAAAAAAAGAAAGCAGTGCTGCTAGGACCAGGTTGATCCTGATTCTTGGTGCTATTACCCTGGAAGAGAAGTTATTTGTCTCCTTTTTCTGGCAGCCCATGGGAAGTTCTTAAACTCAGCCTGGTGCTTGAAGAAGAGCTGAGCAAGGATATGATCTGCTGTGGATTGGAAGTAGTCCTTCATCCTAAGGGTTTCCAGCTAGGGAAGAGTCAAGAGAGGACAAGTTAAGCAAGGAGAAAGCTGAGAGGTAGAAGGAAACATCTTCTCCTCTTGCCTGGAGGAATTCTCACCTGGTTTCCTGTGCTGTAGGCTAAGATCAACAACAAATCCTCATCACACTGGCTCTTGAGGTAATGCTGGGTGCCCACAGGGAAGAAGATGACATCCCCAATGGCTATGTTGAAGGTGGAGGTGACTCCAGAGAGAATAACTCCAGCCTGTGGCAAGGAAAGGGAGGATGTGATCAACACTAACCACCCCCCAGGGGGCTGGGGGGATGGAGAAACACCCAGCATGGTGCTGAAATCACTGCAGTTTGGCCTCAGAGGCTTCAAACAGGCTGCATTGCTGAGGAAGGACATGGTGGTGAGTCCTGATACTGCAGAGTTGTGTCATTCTGTCTCAATTCTCTGGGCACTTCAAACTCCCTGCACTTTCTTTCACATCATCAAATCCTCTCCTCTAAATCTGAACCCTCATGAGATTTGCTCTAGCTGTTTTGCTACAGCAAAAGTATTTTGGGTACAAAGAGGTTGAGGGAGGAGGAAAGGCTGAGAGCCCTGGGGGCTGCTTAGCCTGGAGAAGAGCAGCCCCAGAGGGGAGCTGCTCAAGGTTGGGGGCAAGAGGCTGGGGCCAGACTCTGCTCTGTGGTGCCCAAGGATACTGGGCACCAACTGGAATCCAGAAGGAGAAATTTGTTTGCTGTGAGGGTGTCAGAGGCCTGGCCCAGGCTGCCCAGAGAGGTTGTGGAGTCTCCTTGTGTGGAGAGAGATTCCAACCCCAGCTGGAATGTTCAGGGGTGTGAGACATTACCTGCCCACAGCCACTGATGACATAACCCATCTCGTTGGCATTGAAGTGGAAATGTGGCTGGCCCAGCCCGTTGCTGAAGATCCTGAGAGTTGCTAAGGTCAGGGTGTTTTCATGCTGCAAAGGAGAAGGAAAATGGTCAGAAAACTCAGCAGAGTTTGGCATCTTCCTGAGAAACATGACAGAGCAGTGATGAGCCCACAGAAATGACACATTGAGCCTGAGGTTTAAATAGAATCATCGAGTCAATAAGGCTGGAAATGACTAAGATCATGGAGTGCAAGCATTAACCCAACACTGCCAGGTCACCACTAACCCATGGCCCTCAGCACCACAGCTCCAGGGCTTTGCAAGCCCTCCAGGGGGATGGGGATTCCACCACTGCCCTGAGCAGCCTGGGCTGGGTTTTGACAACCCTTTCAGTCAAGAAATTGTTCCTCATGTTCAACCTAAACCTCCTCTTGTGCAACTCAAGGCTTTTTCTTCTTGTCCTATCACTTGTTCCTTGGGAGAAGAGCCCAGCCCCACCTGGCAGGGAGCTGCAGAGAGTGAGAAGGTCTTTCCTCAGCCTCCTCTTCTCCAGCCTAACCAACCCCAGGTCCCTCAGCTGCTCCTCACAACGCTTGGGCTCTAGATCCTTCCCTGGACACCCTCCAGCACCTCCAGGTCCTTCTTGGAGTGAGTGAGGAGCCCAAACCTGCCCCCAGGATTCCAGCTGTGGCCTCCCTGCCCTAGCCCTGCTGCTCCAAGCCAGGCTGCTGGTGGCCTTTTTGCCCACCTGGGCATACTGCTGGCTCCTCAGAGAGGTGCAGCATCCCCCTGAGAGCACACACCTTGTTCAGGGACTCACTGAAGATCTTCTCTGTCTCGCTGAGGCCGGTGCCGTTCCTGCGGTAGCGAGCCCACTGGAAGACCCCTCCTGGGAAAGGATATTCTGCTGCCCCTGGAACAAAAAGAAGCTCAGGGAGCACTGCCAGCAAGTTTTGGAGCTCAAGTCATACCATGTCCTGGATGTTTTTCCATCCCAGAATGCCATTGGGAGCAATAGACTTAGAGACCAAGCTCACTCTCAGTACATAACCTCAGTTTAAGCTGCCAGGCACCCAGCGTGTCTCAGTGTTCTGCACACAGCAGAACATTCTGCTGCAAAGGGCAAAGATTGTTGTCACCCAGTTATTTCTCCTTCCCTCCTGCAGCTGGGTGTGGAGCTCTGGATCTACAAGTGCTTCTGAAAGCTTTTGGAACAGCCTCTCCTACTTGGAATTCAGTTTTACCATGAGGTGCTCAAGAGCCAGGTTCTGCAGAGGGTGGCTACATCCCATGACTGTTAAACCAAGTTGTGAATGAGGATCAACAACCCTGAGGTAAGAAACAGGTTCCATAACCTCAAAAGGCAGCAATTAGCTTAATTACCAATGCATTTCTCATTTCACCTCCTTAAACTCTTAAGATGAGCTCCTTTTGAACTCCTGCTTCAGGGAACTGGTGACAGATTCCTCCCTCTCCCCCTCTGGGCTCTCAGTACCTTTGAGATTGTAGAAGTACTGCCACACCAGGCTGTCTGGAGACTGGACATAGGTAGCATTCTGAACAAGCTCCTTTAAGTTTGCTGGGAGGTTCACTGCTTGATCTTCTGCTTGTTTCTTGAAGGTTCTGATGAAGTTCACTCCACCCTGGGGCTGGGGGGGACACACAAGGCATAGTTAAGTTGACAAGAGACAAGCAGCAAGCTGTGGGAATGAAACTCTTTCAGGGTGAGGAGGTCTCTCAGGCTCATGGGACACTGCTAAGAAGATCCAGTTGAACCAGGAGATGCTTTCCTATGACCTTCTCACACCACAGGATTCATCAAGGAAATTAGCTCTGGACTTCACTATGTTCTTTCCTCTTCCAGCCTTGGAAGCAGGCAGGATCCTCCAAGAACTGGAGGATCAATGGGAAAAGGAAAAGCAGTTTCTTGGAGAGAGGAGTATGATTTCTACCTGTCTCCATCCTCCCACACTGCTGGAACCTGAGACAGCCTGGACTGCCCTGTTGATGTGTAGAGAACCCAAAAGAACTTGGCCAGCTCATCCTCCAGACCTGTAATGCTCTGGCTGCTATGTCCTCTGGGGTGGAGAAAAATGCATCATCCACATCCAAGGTCTGAAGTTCTTCATGTGTTGTGAAGAAGAGCAAGAAGACACAGTCTTCTTCTCCCACATTCTTGATCCAGTGCACTGTGTTTCTAGGGAAGAAGATCACTTGACCAGCTGTGACATTGTATGTGGTAACCACACTGTCCTCTGCACCAATCACTCCAATCCAGGCAGTACCCTGCAAGGGAAAGCAGAGAGAAATACTCATGGAAGACACAGGCAACACATCAAGGACTTCAAGATCTTGAAGGCTGTGAGTCAAAACTAGATCCTGATTCACTCTCTACTAATCCAGAACAGCAACTGAAGGGACAACAGCTTAGAAGGTTTAAGGAACACATGACACCTACACATATGGCTCCTACTTCAACCTTGGCTGGGAACAGCTATAAAGGAGTCCTGGTTCCAGTTCTGGGCTGCCCAGGTCAAGAGAGACAAGGAACTGGTGGAGAGAGGCCAGGAGAGGCTCCCAAAATCCTGAGGGCCCTGGAGTATCTCTGAGGGGATGGAGAAGAACAGCCCCAGAGAGGAATCTACTGGGGCCAGACTCTCTGTCAGTGAAGGAGGTTTAGGTTAAGATCAGACAGCTTATTCCAAGCAAGGAAACTAACACCATCCCTCAATCTGCTTCTCTGACCTGTTCTCCTTGATATAGAGTGTGTCTGGAACTGGGGTGATCACCTCCTACCTGCAGCAGTACCTGTAAGTCTGGAACTGAGGTGAACAGCTCCTACCTGCAGCAGGTAACCATGCTCATTGGCATTGAAATGCCAGTATGGAGCTCGAAGCCCTTGGCTCTTGATCCTCAAGGTTCCAAAAGTCATTTTGGAGTGATGTTGATTGATGCTTCTCCCAAATGCCATTTCTTCAGCACTCTGATATTCCTTGATATCTTGCCTGAACCTTGCCCACTGAATCTCACCACCTGGGTAGACATGTAGCTGGAAAGGTAGGGAGAGGGGGAAGAATTAGGTTCATTTTGGGTCAGCAGGGATCAAAGAACCCCAAAAATGGGTCAGAAAATGATTGGTCTGGGCAATAGCAAAGGGATTTAATCTTGTTCTCAGAGAGATTTCTCTCTTCACCATCCCTAGAGGGCTTGAAAAGCCCTGGAGCTGTGATGCTGAGGGCCATGGTTCAGTGGAGACCTGGCAGTGTTGGGTTGATGGTTGGACTGGATGATCTCAGAGGTCCTAAAGATGACCTCAGAAACCCTAAAGATGAACTCCCTAAGGCCTGGAGTTTCAGCACTGCTGCTGGATGCTGAAAGAAGCCTGGATAACAGCTTTAGACTGCTCACCTCACACTTAAGTGAAGTGAATTCATCCAAGCTTCTCTCTAGGATGCTAGAACATTCTTGCACAAGTCAAACACTCACCTTGGATTTCCCCAGGTGGTTTAGGAACTGGAATCTGACATCCACCTCTTTTTCTTCTGGCTTGGAGGCATTCTCATCTTTCACAACTGTCTCCCTCACAATGGCAGGGTTCTGAGTGTAGACCAAGGATAGAATCAAGACTCCAATTGCAGTGGTGAGAACACAGGCCAGGAGGCAAACTAGGAAGAGTTTCATCAGGGACCAGTTGCCCTTTTTGTCCTGAAATGAAGAGAAAAATCCCCCCATTAAGACAACCTTAATGGAATTGTCTCAGCAGAGCCCAAGAGAGCAGGATTAGGTCATATTAGAAGGTAAGAGCTGAATCTTCAGGCTGACTCTGTTGAGAGTATTGTGATGGCAGTGTAACAGAAAAGCCCCAGTACCTCTTTCTTTGGCCACTCTTTTCCTTTGGCAGGACTTTGCAAGCTGTCTCCATGCATTTCAAATGCCTGGTTATCCATGGAGGGGGGTTTAGTGTTAAAGCTGAGAGAGATTTAAGTCTGCAGAAGAGAAGGAGAAACAAAAACCCCATGAAACAAAAAGGTTGTGAATCCCACTCTGTGCTCAGTTAGGTTACAGTGTCCAGGGAAGTGACTCATCATCTTCTGCAGGGGAGTAGGAAAGGCTTTTGAGTGCAGTAGCACTGGCCCCAGATGTGCTGCAATAACAGATTCTCCTCCAGAGCAGTGCAACAGAAAGGTCTGACAGCTCCTCCCAGAGTCAGCCCCAACGTTATTCATGTGTCACATGAAGCCTCAGACACGAGGTGGTAATGAAGCATCAAAGGCTCAGGGGGAAAGCACAAAGCAAAGCAGAGGTTATTGAGTTCCTTCACCTGTGCTGAGAACCTAAAACACTTCAGTGACAGTTTGGGCTGGTTGTGTCATCTCCTTTTACAACCACAACAACGGTTGAGGCTCCAGAACTTCTCTGGCAAGCACTTCAAAAGCTTTTCCTAACCCTCAGGCACTCTTGCTGCAAGAGAACTGCTCCCATTTTACTTTCCCTTCATGGATTTCACTAGAGAGGGGAAAAACTCTGCCAGGTGAGACCACAGAACAGCCAGCTCAGGGGTGGAAATGGTCAAGGACATGCACTCAGGCTTGCTTCTCCTTTTATGATCACATTCTTCCACTGGATTCTCTCTCTTTATACTCTCATCACCTTTCCACTTCAACTCTCTTGTTGTCAGCCCCCACTAACTCCAGTTAAAAGCCTTCCTTCCCAAACTGCAAAGCCTAAACTGAAGGAAACACTTCTTTTCCCCTTCTAAGAAAGAGTTCAGCTCTCCTCAGCAGCCCTTTGGCTTTTCCATGCTGTGAAAGCTCAGCCTTTCCCCTTGGCCACAGCAGGAGCAGGTCAATGAAAAGGAAGGCAAAAGTTTGTCTCCTTTCCCCAAATTCCCAAGGAGAACTGCAATTTTAATGGCTGTTTCCCCTGAGGATTCTCATCCCAATCCCATTGGAGGAGATCTCCCAACTGCAAAGCTGCCCAAATACTGGAAGGAAAGGAACACAATGCTACCTAGCAAGAGAATCCCCCAAACATCTTTAATATCACACTGGCCTCTCCAGGAAACCTTCCAAGAGTCCAAATCTCTGAGCCAAAAGCCCCATCTCTTCATGCCAAGTCAGTCTTACCCACAAGAGAGGATCTTCAGCAGGTTGAAAAGCCCAATCCTTGTCCTCATCAAAGCTTTTCCTTCCCTCAGCTCTGTTCCCCTGATGTATATATATATATACACTGTCATTCAGGAAGTGCCTTCCTCATAAAAGATTTCCTGTATATGCAAATAGAGAGAATCACCCATGTTTGTGGCCATCCTTAGCAAACACTCCTTGGACCTTGCTGAGGAACAGCAATTTGCCTTCTTTTTAGGCCTGCTAATTTGGTTTCTGCTTCCTCTAAATCTTCACCTCTACCTGGTTTTGGTTCTGCCACTCCTTCCAAGAAAGCTTCTCTGGGACAAGAACATCACTGATACCTTAGATGTGGCAAGGACTTTTGTTTATTACTTGAGAGATGGATCAAGGCTTTTTTTTGCCCCTGAAGGCTTTATTCTAAGTTAGAAGGAAACTTAATCTGGAGAAAAGGAGGCCTTCTCAGTCTTTCCAACTCCCTAACAGGAGGTTGGAGCCAGTGGGGGAGTTGGTCTCTTCTCCCATAACCTCAAGTTGTGCCAGGGAAAATTCAGTTTGCATAGGAAGAACAATGTCTTCCCCAAGGCTGCCCAGGGCAGTGGTGAAATCCCCAGCCCTGGAAGATCCAAAAGGCCTGGAGATGTGGTGCTGAGGGCCATAGGTTAGTGCTGACCTGGCTGTGTTGGGTTCATGGTTGGACTTTAATGATCTCTGAGGTCTTTTCTAACTTGAATGATTCTGTGATTCTGAATTCCAGCTAAAACCCAGGCAGAAACCCCTGCAGGAAAAGGAGAAGCCCCTGCAGGAAAAAAGTGCCACACAGCACTTGGGAGGAGTCTGAGCTGCAGTAAATTTGTGATCCTCACTCAGAAATGTCTGGTAGCAGGTAAACAATCTCATCTTTTCCTTGTGTAGCTGCCCTCCAATGACCTCTGCCAAACAACTACTGTCTGCACACAAATGGTTCTAGCTACAGTTATCAGTGGGTTTGTACCTGCATGTCTCAGCAAAGCAATACATCCTAAAAGCTTCTAGAAGAGTCTTCTGGAGGAGTCATTTCACTCTCTGGCCTCTGATGTCAGAGCTGGTTCCACAATCACATCTATCTGCCACACATCACAATGCATCAGGTATGTGTTGGGATGTCTTCATGCTGCCATCACAGCCATAAAAGAATGAAGTTGGTTGTTATTATCTCTCCTCTTGCCAGGAAGATGGGAGAACACACAACTCATCTTCCTTCTCTCTTCCCTCCTGGTTTCTATTTCATTTCTCAGAGCAGGCTTAGGTAGCTGGGAGCTGCTTCCTCATGCACAGCTAGCAATTCCCAGCCTAAAAAGGCAACATTTCACTCCAAAGCTCTGGAGTTACTCACTTTGTGTTTAGTGACAACAGAAAAGTACCAGACAACATGACAGAAGCTTCAGAAGAGCTACAAAAGGCTCCTTGCAAAACCCTCTCTCAAAGAGATCTCAATTCCCAACTTCAAGGACTACTTACAGCTTTTCTTTGTGTCATCCTAAGCTGCTGCTGCTGCTGCCAACTGGGCTAAGTCCTAGTCCTCTGGCACCCAAACTTAATCCTAGGCCATGCTGCTGCAAAAAGAAGAGACAATTTATTAAAAGAAGCTCTTGCTTGGCAGAACTCTAAAGCCAAAGGAAAGAGAAGGGAGATTTGGACTTCCCAGGAAGAATAACAACTCCTCCAGCTCCAACCTACTCTGTGCACCTCCACTCAGGAGCTTTTTCTCCCCCCTCAAAGAGACAACACACACAAAAAAAAAAGACTCCAGGCACTGGGTTTTTTTGAGCTGCTATATTTGGTCAGGAGGTGGTTGAAACTTGTGGGGAAAGGAAGAGAAAACAGCAAGAAAGAAGAACTCTTAAATAGGATGTAATTGTATTCTTGCTTAACTGGAGCTGCTGTTTCTACAGCCTGGAGAATTAAAAGAGATGACTGCAATTGGCCAAAGAGGTTTCACTGCTTGGAAACCACTCTTAGGTATCAGCTTCCTAGGAGGAGTTTGCTTCTCCTTCTTTCTCTTCACTGCTCTTGGTGGGTGCTGTGATCTTCCAACAGGACTTGTGTGAAGGTGGAAAGCTCTAGAAGAAGAATAAAAGGAAGCTTGAACAACAGGGGAGAGATTGCTGCTTGACATTCCACACCAAATGATGTTGATTTCTTACAGCTTAACACTTTTCAGGGGTATTATGGAGAGCTTAACATCTGTGTTTCTCTCCTCCATCCACTCCCATGGTTTTGGCTGCTCCTTACTGGTTTAGGCTTCAAGTTTTCCAACCCTTTTCTGCACTTTCTGATAAGAGGGAAAAATCAGGAGGGTTGAAAAACCCCAAAGTCAGTGGCCACTGACTTGCAAGAGGGATTAGCTCACTGTCACAGTCTTATTTCAGCTTCTGCTCTTTCAGGAAGCTTCAAAACTAAAAACCTCACTGTTAGCTGCAGGAAGAAGCAGTGAAGATGAGAGAAAAGATGGGATTTGTCCAGGGGATTGCACTGGAAAGCATTGCCAAGGATTTTATAACCTCATAAAGTAATTGAGGTTGGGAGGGACCTCAAGAAGCAGGTGTCTGCTGAAAGCAGAGGCAGCTAGGAGGTTACAAGAGATTGCTCAGGACTTTAGCCAGGTAAATCTGGAAACCCTCTGAGGATAGAGGTTGTATGACCTCTCCTGAACAACTGGGCCAGTGTTTGGCTCTTTCCAGGGTTTCCAAGCTCCTCCCAGTCTCCAGTGTGCACCTCCTGTTTCTGCATCACTATCAAGACCTTGGCTCCATCTTCTTGCTACCTCCTCAGAGGTGGAGGAAGCCCTCAACCACCCAAGTTCCCCTTCCACTTGGTGTCTCTCCTGAAGGCCTTGTACTTGCCCCTGAGGTTCCTGGCAGCTTGGATATTAGGAACAATTTCTACCCCCAGCAGGGTTGTGTCAAGCCCTGGAGCAGGCTGGTGATGGAATCCCCAGGCTTGAAAAGCCCTGGAGATGTGGTGCTGAGGGCCATGGGTTAGTGGTGACCTGGCAGTGGTAGGTTAAAGGTCTATGAAATCATTTGGAAACAAATGTGCCACAAAATCCCAACTCACTGATGCCAAAGGAGGTAAGGACAGAGCATTTGAGGACCTCTGGCTTCTCAAAAATTCCATACCTGGCCCTGACAAGCCTGGAATGAAAAGCAAGCAACCTTTTCCAGAAGGCACTTATTGCTAGAGCAGCAAAGAGCCCAGCCAGCTCTCTTCGGGCCTGAAACACTGCCATCTCCTGGCTTACAGATCCTGCTTGGAAGTCCTGACAGAGCCCAGAGCCTTCAGTTTGCACCAGCAGCGAGGAGACCCCAGGAGTTTAGGAGCCAGCAGGCTGAAGCACATGCTCCTCAGGCAGCCTGGGTGGAACCAGCTGGCAGTGCTGTTCCTAGGATGACTGGAAAGGGAGTTTATAACAGGAGACAATTCTTCTCAGCAGCAGGAAACTGTCTGCTCACTTCTTCTAACTTCTCCTGCCTTAAACTTCCTTGAATGGCTTGAAATTTAAACAACATTAGCTTCAAGGGGTCTGTGAGGATCACCTCCAGAACCAACTCTTTCCTAACCAACCCAAAACCTCAAGAGTTTATTTCCTACAGGAAGCAAAACAAGGAAGTTTTGAAGCTTCCCTAAAACAATTTCCAAGCTGATTTCTACACAGATCTATTTACAAAACACTTGTGTTCATTTCAGTTAAGATTCCAAGACAAAAGGGCAGACAGTCAAGGGATAAACTTGATCATCAGTAGATCAACTAACAACCTGCCTTTCACACATCAGTAAATCAACTAACAACCTGCCTTTCAACTGCAACACTGTGCTGAGTGCTCATCTCCCTAGCTGGGAAAAGGAAAAAGGGTTTATAGAATCCAAAGGAAAGCCTGAACAATAATTCCAACTGCCAAAGAGGTGATTCATGGCTAAGAGTGGGAATGAAATCCAATCCAGGATCCAAATCCAGTGCCAACATTCCCCAGTGTTCCCCTACTTTGGGCACTCTCAGAAATGGAGATTTGATTTTATTTGACCTTATTTTCTTTTTCCTTTAAGCAGTCTTCCAAAAATTTCTGGATGATATCTGCCTTAAAGAGTGGGAGAACATCCTCCATGTCCTCAGAGCACACAGACACTGGTGGCTTGCTGGGCCAATATTAAACCATGCAATGGAGAAGAAGAAGTTTAGACACCAAAAGAGGTGGTTGAGGAGAGATTTTTTAGGATGAAAGCAACTCTGTTGCATTACTGCAACACCAAGAGGGCTCTGAATAAACCTGGCAGCATTTTGGGGGATGTGTGGGGGACACACAACTGTTTTAGCAGTATAATTCAAAGCTGGGTAGCCATAAATTCACCTCAACAACAACAAAAAGGGCAATGGAAGAACTTCCTGGCTACAATATATTACACAGGGAAGTTTTTCCTTCCACCTGCTCTTCCCCCATGAATTTCTAAAGAAAACCAGTTCCTTTCTGCTTCCTGACCTCTAATTCTTCCACAGTCTCTAAGCTATCTGAATTCAAAGCTAGTGGAGCCAGAATGAAGCCTGATTTCCAGTGCTGTTCTCCTGGGTGGGTATTTTGGTGCTTAGCAGGAGGTTAGGCTAGCAGCCTGTCTCTCAACAGCAGCATGAAGAGTGCTGCTTCTACCATGCAGAGACTTTTCCTCACCTCTTAAACACTGCTAACAACAAGCAAGAGTTGAAAACCTTCTAGGGGGAAAGGGAGGCTGACAGACACCACCCAGGACCACAAACACTCTAAGAACTCTCAGGATTTCTCTTCAGCATCCTTTGATCCTGTGAAAGAATCCAATATCCTCACCCTGAAACATCCAACTTTCACCAGTAGCTAAGAGATCTCCCAGCTCATCTGCTCTTTATTGTTTAGCTGCCACATCATCATTATTTCTAAGCTCTAGACATGATCCTTTTTCAGGACCAAAGGAGTCCAAAATCTCTTTACTTACAAAGCCCCTGGAGTTTTCTCCCATGATCTTTCTGCTCCTAGGATTTCTGTGGTAGAAATGTCCTGCTCATGAGACACATCCTCAGGGAAACTCTCTAAAGCTCTTTCAGCTTCCAAGGTAAGTAGCTCAAGCTGATCTTCTGAAAGAAAACCAAACCCAAACAAAGACACAATGGCTCCAGCCCTCTTTAAATACTTCCCAGAGTCCCAAACCAACTCTTCTGGCTGCCATGTAAACCACCAGCACCAAATGGGATCAGCACTGTCAGGTTATCCCTGATCCATAGCCCTCAGCACCACAGCTCTAGGGCTTTTCATGCCCTCTAGGGATGGGGACTGACTCCACCACTTGCCCTGGGCAGCCTGGACCAAGGCTTAATCACTTTTGCAAGTGAAAAATGATGCCTAATATTCAACCTAAACCTCTCCTGGCACAACTTGAGAGGCTGGGGTCAGACTCCTGGCACTGGTACCCAGCAACAGGCTAAGAGGCAATGGGCATAAACTGGAATCCAGGAGGTTCCAGCTAGCCAGGAGGAGAAACTTCTTGAGTTAAGCTAAATGATATGGATTCCAAATACCTCCCTGCTGACTTTGGAAAGCAGAGAAAAAACCTGCCTGATAAATTCTCTTTTCTTCCCCATTTGACAGCTTCATTTACACTGTTCCAGAATCTCCTCTCCCAAGGTTACACTTCATGTCATTTCATTTCATAGCTGAGGTTCTCTATTAAAACATTTATGGAATTACTGTCATTATCTTGCAGTAAAACACTAAATATGCCACTGCAATACAGACTCTTTCCTGTAAAAGGAATGTTTAAGTCTTGATTTATAGATGAAAACTTCCAGGAGGAAAGCTGTTTAACTCTGTCAACTACTCCTAAGTGTTTGGAGTCATTTGTCAAAGCCAGCTGTGACTAAATCCACTGTGCAGTGCAGACTAGAGAGTGCTGGCTTTAAAATGTCCATCTTTAGTCACAGAATGAAGAAAAAGGTAGGAAATAAAGAGTTACCTCTGCAAGGCTTTCTGGTGTGCCTTGAAAAAGAGCTCTCCAACTGGAAGCATGGAGCTGGAAGGTGACAGCTACAACTTTCTTTCTTATCCCCTCTGAGATGCAGACAAACATTTTGCTTACTAAGATTAGAAATGTCTCTAGCTACAGAGTGTTTTCTTTCCAGGCTCTCAAGAGCTTGTGAAGAGGAAACTGTGTCTTCAAGATGAAAATGTTGCCCTGTTCTTTCTTCCTTTGCATCAGGAAACAGGTCAGCTGGGTAGTGGAAATTGGGACTACTTCTTATCCCTGGCACACTCAGCTCAGACTCCTGACTGAGGTCATTTTGAACAGGAAAAGTGTTTGAGTTCTCATCCAAAGACAAAAGCCTGGAAGTTCCTTTAGAGGAGGCAGAATCACAGCCTTCAGGTAGATACCCACTGCCTTTCTCTCTTCCAAAGGCTTTGGGTGTACCCTGGGGAACATCAGCTCTGCCATGCTTCTGAAGACTGAGAGCTCTTTCAGCATGGAGCCAGGAGGTTTGGGAAGGGCAGGAAGATGTTGGAAGGGACAATCTGTTCCACCTCCTATGCTGATGCTTTGCTTTCAGAGGAGTCTGCTGGCCAAAGGACACAGATCCATCTGCTGGAAATGCTAACAGATCATCTGTTGCAAGGCTAAGCAGGTCTGGGTCACACTCCCTCTGCCTTCTTAGAGGGGGAAGGAAGAGAAGCCAATTCTAGGTGCTGATTCAGATCATCCAGTGCTGGAAAATAAAGATAATGTGCCATGAATTGCTAAACCCCAAGCATACCAAAAGGATACATTAGTAAGATTTAACATGAAGTCCTAGTTTAAAGTTGGAATATATTCTTTACCAAGGGGCAGTGGATTACAGCCCAATTAATCTGACACTGCCAAGTCACCACTAACCCATGGTCCTCAGCACCACAGCTTCAGGGCTTTTCAGTTCCTCTAGGGATGGGGACTCCACCACTGCCCTGGCCAGCCTGGGCCAGGCTTAACTGCTCTTTCAGGGAGGGAATTGATCCTCAAGTCCAACCTAAACTTCCCCTGGCACAACTCCAGGTCATTTTGTTTTGGCTTGTTGCTTGTTCTTTTGGAGACTAAGCCCCACCTGGCTCCAACTTGCTTTCAGGGAGTTGGAGAGAGTCAGAAGGTCTCCCCTCAGCCTCCTCTTCTCCAGCCTAACCAACCCCAGCTCCCTCAGCTGCTCCTCACAACACTTGGCCTCTAGACCCTTCCCCACCTTCCTTGTCCTTGACACACTCCAGCACCTCAGGGTCCTTCTTGGAGTGAGTGAGGAGCCCAAACCTGCCCCCAGGATTCCATTAAGTATTTCTTTATTCAAGCTAAATAATAATTACAGCTCCCCTTATACACTTGGGCTTCAGGCCCTATGGGTAATCAGAGGTGAGAGGCAAATTTGGAGACAAAGCAGTGTTTGAGGGAACTCCTTCAATATTTAGAGTGGAAACTGAAAATGTTCCTTCAAGGGAACACACCTGGTGTGAGACAAGGAGTTGCAGTACTATTGGCAATGAAAAGAAAGCCAGAGGAAACCTCAGCACTTCATCAGTGACACATTGGCAGTGACATACCATGGCTTTGTATGGCATGATGCTCTGACAGCTTCACTCCTTTGGGAGTGCTTTGATATATGCAGATTTTTCCAGGCCTTAGTTGAGAAGATGTGAGACTTAACTTAAAATCTTCAAGATAAGCCTCCAAAGCCTCAGATGCAGAGCTGTAAAGCTTATCCTTGTAGTGAATCCAAGTGTTTGAGCCAGAATGACTGTGATCAATGCTAGAGCTTGTTAAAAGGGAGGACACTGTGGAACCAGGAGAGCAGACACTGCTTGCTTCTATTGAGCTTTCCAGGTTTCTCTCAGAATCTCCACTCATCTTTTTAACCAATCTAAAGGGGAAAAGGAGTTTGTCATGCATAGGTGCCCCAACCCTAGGAAAGCCAAAGGCAGAAAATAAAGGCTCTGCTAGTTGTAGAGGAACCTCAGTATCCTGCCTTTACAAGAGGATTCATGGAGGAATTGCTGACATTTGTCACCAAACAACACAATTCAGCAAAGACACAAAACACCATAACTTCTGAGTTCAGAATCAGCAGATAAAAAGGAGTGAGCACTGATAAAAGCAGAACTGAAAGTAGCTTAGTACAAAAAGCTACTAACTAAGAGTAGGAAGCCACCACCCTTGGGGAAATTTCTCTGTAACTGGAAGGGCTACACACAGCAAAAGAATTTTAGAAGTCACATGGCAGCATTTAGAATGATCCTATATATGCAACTTAGTCAAGCCAATCCAAGCTGCCTCTGTAACCCCACAAACTGTAAACTGAGGAGTTGGAAGTACTGGCTGCTTCCAAATGCTGTAATTGGGATGCTCAAGGTCACTGAAAGAAACCTAACAGTTTGTTCCTTAGAATCATTCAGGGTGGAAAAGACCTTGAAGATCATCCCTGCAGGTAAAAGACCACCTGAAAAATCTGTGGAGGTGTTCAGGAAACAAGTGCTGTAACAAGGAATAAGGATTGGTACATCCCATCTCCACAGCTTTTCAGTCCCTTCAGGGATGGGGACTCCACCACTGGCCTGGGCAGCTTAGTCTAATGCCTAACCACTCTTTTAACGAAGAAATTGTTCCTCATGTGCAACCTAAACCTCCCCTGGCACAACTTGAGGCTGTTTCCTCTCATTCTATC
The DNA here is from genome assembly GCA_013399015.1 of Galbula dea. Classification (NCBI taxonomy): domain Eukaryota; kingdom Metazoa; phylum Chordata; class Aves; order Piciformes; family Galbulidae; genus Galbula; species Galbula dea. Next base: position 172,081 of record VWZX01000698.1, read on the forward strand.
ATTTGTTCCTTTGGAGAAGAGACCAACCCCACCTCACTCCAGCCTCCTGTCAGGGAGTTATTGCAAGGCCGAAGAGGTTTTCTTTGGAAAGCAAAGGAGCTGGGCTAGGCCTCGATGATCTTGGGAGGTCTTTTCCAGTCTTAATGATTCAATCATTCTGTGACCGCCACAGAGACCCGGGAAACAACCTCATCCTCACACATCACGCCCGGGAGCGACGGTGCGGGCCCACACGGTTCGATCTGACTGTGGCAGACACCCTCAGCTCCGTTTCAGGTCGGGAAGCAGAAAAAGGAGGAAAAAAAACCCCAACCAAAAAAAACCACCACAAAAAAACCCCACCTAAAGCAGCACAACCCTTCCGCAATGCTAGAGGACCGAGCCGCCCTACCCTCCTAATCTTCCCCACCCCTTACCGGGAAACCTCAGGCATCCCCACCCCACACCAACCGCTCCTCTGGCTTCTGCCGCGCAGCCGTTTTGAAGGGGCCGCGCCCCGACACCAAGTGACGTCCAGCAAGCGCCATGGCGGCGCCACAGCTCTGAGGGAGCCTTTAGGCGGGACTACAGCTCCCGGCATGCCCCGCGCCGAAAGGGCGGGAAAGCGGGAGGGGCCGAGCGCTGCGCTCTCCGCTCCGTACTGAACCCCTGAGGTAAGTGTCAGCTCTCGGTGTACCTTCCCTCCCCTTCTTTCTCTTTTTCCTCCTTTTTCCGCCTTCCCCGAGCCCCCGCTGTTGGGGCAGTCAGTCCGGGTGGGTTATCCGCCACCCCTCAGGGCCTCCTCAGTGCGGTGAGGATCTCACCATCCGCTGGGCCTTGGGTTCTGCCGCCGTTTTGGTGGTCGGGTTTGCCTCTCAGCTCTCCCCGAGCAGGGTGTAGGGGTTATTGGGCTCGGTTAGTTCATCATCGCGCCCAAAAAGTCATAGCTGGTGTGCTCCCTGTCTAGCCCTTGATGGGCACCGATTCTTCTGAGGCTCAGCTCCACAGGGTGTCCCTGAAGGGAGCTCTGGCGAAATCTGTGTTAACTCCTTTCGCCAGACAGCCCTATAAAGGTTTCGATGTGGAGGTAACTTTGAGTGAGAGACTGGTCCCAAAAGGAGGTTGTAGCGAGGTAGGTGTCGCTCCCTTCTCCTGGGTTACCAGTGAGAGGACAAGAGGAAAGGGCCTTAAGTTGTACCAGGGCAGGCTTAGATTGGATAGTAGGAGAAAGGGTTGTGAGGGCCTGGCCCAGGCTGCCCAGGGCAGTGGTGGAGTCACCATCCTTGGAGGGGTTCAAAAAGGGAATAGATGTGGCACTTAGTGACATGGTTTAGTGGCATGGTGTTGATAGATTGATGGTTGGACTTAGAGGTCTTTTGCAGCCTAAATGATTCTGTGTTCAGTGCTACTGGCCTGAGAAGCACAGTTAGGAGAAAAAGCTGCAAGAAAGATGCTGCAGATGTTGGGGAGGGAAAAGGGGGTGGAGCTCTAGCACCCAGAGGTGTTGGGGGGGGGAGGGCTGGCTTGGGCTGGGTGGAAAGTGGCTTAGTAAGGGTGTCTTCTGCAACCTTGCTGTTGCTTGCCAAAGAGTTTCCACAGCAGCACAACCTGTAATGGTTGCTGTGATAATAATCAGAGTATTACAATTGGTGTAATAATTATCACTTTGGGGTTGCCCAGTGGATAGACAGGAGTTGGACTCAGTGATCCTTGTGCTTTCCTTCCAAGTCAGGATATTCTATGATTATTGCATAAAGCTCTGATAAGTAAAATCTCATTCTCTATTCTTGGAGCCTCCTGTGTTTTAACTACACAAGTTGGCTCTGAGTCAAATCAGGACCAGAATCAGTATCAATAAGGAACTGTATTAGGAGGGAAAGGTCTAAGGTGGAGTGATGATGGATTTAATATGGAGTAAACAGTGTGATTCATTTAGTCTCAAGACTTCTCAGCAGCTCAGACTGGAAGTCAGCTGTTGAATTTTGTTTCAATCATGACTTCTTTTTCTGACATTGAATATGATGACTAAAAAGTTCATTTGATTGGAAGACTCAGCCTATGGAAAGCATACAGGAAGGAGCTCTATGGTTTTTGCTCTTGAATGAATATTTTTGGGTCATATGCCAGCAAATTGCTTTTGATTCTTTACAGATAAATGGACTATAAGAGACTTGCAGATGAAGTTGCAGAGAAAATCTTCTCATACAGTCAAGATACTTCAGGATGGAGAGTGATAAAAGTTTCAGTAAGGAAAATATGAACTAGTTTTATTTATGAAGCTATTTTTGAATAAATTTGGTTGCAAAAAAAGGGTTTAAAACTATTTTCCTTTAAAAAACAACTAGCTGCCAACTCTTTCCCAACTGCTAAGTTTTTATTTTTCCTTTTTTTTTTCCTGCTTTGAGAAAAATGTTACAGTTTCTTCAAAGGCTTCCAAAGAGTATGCAGGAAAGCTGTAAGTATTTACATGTTGTTTGTCATCCTCATGAGTTAACAACTTCTCTGTTGAACTGTGACACCCAGGAATGAAATGGAGAAGTTAAACCACCTTCTGTCCTTTCTGAAAGTCTTTAAACTTAACTATTCCAAATGAAAGAACAGTTAACTAGTGTGGAATATGGAGATATCAAGTCCCACTTTTGGCCTGGAATATACTGTTCAAGCCATTCCTTTTGCTTTTCACCCCTTCATGCTTGTGAAATGACACTTGCAGATGTGCTTCCTCTCTCACTCTGCCTTATCTGCCCTTTCTACCTTTTTCTTTCTGGCACCTGAAACTGAATTAACAGTCCAGAGAGTAAAAGAAAGTCACATAACCTCTGGAGCAGCAACTCCACCTGTTCCTCCTTCTCTTGAGCAATGAATTCTCTGCTGTGGTTAAGCAGCTAGCTGTGGCCCAAAGGGTGGAGTTAGGTGAGGCAGAGTAAGGTGATCTCACAGCTTGCTGTTGCTGATAAGGCTTGGCTCTACTCTTTACATTCCTCTGCTCCTCTCCTGGCTCTGCAACCTTACTTCTCATTTATGGTGACTGTGGCACTTGGCTGGTTGTTTCCCAGCCTCTTTCAGCTCATTAAACTAGAAGAGAGAAAAAGTGTCACTGAAGAGAAGTGTGAAAGGGCAGAGGAAAAGCAGACACTTGCCAAAATGTCCTTAGCTTCCCTTTGTCTCTACATTTTTAGTTGCCTAATGAGTATTAAATGATATTAAATGCCAATCTAGACAGATAGGCAGTAAAGAAGAGTTGCAGCTGATTCTTCTGTTGCTCTCAGTGTCCTGAGATGTTTGTGATTAGTGGTATTCTACCTCCAAAAGTCTTACTTGCTTTTCTAATTGGTTCTGAAGGCTTGAGCAAAGAAACTGTTCAGTACAGAAAACATGACAGGGTCTGTAAGTCTGATTTCATCTCTGTTAACCTTTTTGCCAGCACAGTCTCCTTGTGCTCATCTGTTGTCACACAGCATCCTTCACCTTTCCATCTAATTGCTGGCTGTACTCAACTGCAGTGATTCACAGTTTCTCCAGGAAGGAGGTGTGAGAACTCACAGTACTACTGAGCCCTTCCCAGCACCACAGGAGTTTCCTAGTTCCTTGTGGGAGGTCTCTCTACCCCTCTGTGTATTTTCCCTTCAACAGAAGTTGAAGAAATGCCAAAATATGCTAGGTTATAAACAGGGAGAAGATTAGAAAGTCCCAGATCCTAGGACAGTTGAATTGTTTGGATTTAAATGAACAGGTTTCCATCAAAGAGATATTTTCTTTAAAATGTCTGGTGTCCAGTTCTGAGCTCCCCAGTCCAAGAGAGCCAAGGACTTTCTATTACTCCTTGAAATGGAATCAATCCATCAAGTGCAATCACATTCCTGGGCTTTACCTCAGTGTAGCCTGGCATCCTCAACTTCTAGATGCTGATTATTGTCTTAACTTTTTGCCTTGTTGTTTCAGAAGTGTAAATTCCATCTCTTTTCCCTTTTCCCCCCATCTAGATACCGTGGAGAAGGGATAATTAAGGCAGTTCCTACTCAAATCATTCCCTTTATGTATCTCCCTGAGTATAGAAGCCAATGGGACAAAGCACTGCAATCCTACAAGCTGTTAGAAAGCATTGACCAGGTAATGGCATCAGTTCATGTTTTAACTCTTTCTGCATCAATTTGGGTCACTAAAGACTTAGATCAAGAAAGTTTTCAATGCTAAGTTTATTCTGGCTCAGGAAAAACCCAACCTGCTGCTTAGGAGAAGTGGATATGAAACATGTCCTTCCTCTTAGGACTCAGCAGTGGAGAGAGGTCTCAGAACATCTTCTCTTCAGTATGAATGACCCAAATGGATGAAAATACTCCCTTCAACTTGGAAAAAACTCCCAACATTCCTCCCATTTTTCTTTGCCCTCAACCTCTCTCTTGCTTTCCTCTTTCTGCCCCTTCCTGAGTGGGTTGGATGTTAGGATGTAATGGTACATCCAAACATAGCTTGGAACTGAATATGTCTAACAGATGACCAGGGAAGAAAAGGAGGCTCAGGGGAGATCTTCTGGCTCTCTCCAACTCCCTGACAGGAGGTTGGAGCTGAGTGAGGGTTGATATCTTCTCCCAAGGAGAAGTCTCAGCTTGGACCAGGGGAGGTTTAGGTTGGAACAGTTCCCTGAAAGAGTCATTGAGCATTGGCCCAGGCTGCCCAGGGCAGCAGAGGAGTCCCCATGCCTGGAGGGCTTGAAAAGCCCTGGAGCTGTGGTGCTGGGGCCATGGTTTGGTGTCTTTTCCACCCAGAAACTACACTATGGCAGTGAATCCAGGAAGATCCTTACATGGTTTTTGGGTTCCTTCAACACTAACTAGCTGATGAGAACTAACAAATCCATTTTTGCTGCACACTCCTAATTCAACATGTCATGCTGCTTTGCCAATTCAAAGAACTAATTGAAGAAATACTTCTTGCATATTAATTCCTTGACTTCTTTGCAGGACACTGGTATATACCACAGTGTAACACACAGTTATGGCATGGGATTGATTTCATCACGAGATTTTGTTGACCTGCTGCATGTTAAACCATACCCTGGGGATATCCTGACAACTAACTGTGAGTTGGGTGTTAACTACTGCACCTTTTCTTCTTTCTCTCTGGAAATCTGAAGGTGTGTGGCTGGAGTGAAAGTTCTGCAGCCTAAGGACAGAACAGATTGCTCCCTGTCTGGTCTTGAACTGATGTTACCAGTCCTTTCCTGCTCATCCCCAAAACTTAAGTTCTTTATTTCATATTGAAACTATCAAAATTAATCTGCAAAGAAAGAAAGCAAAACAAATCTTTAAAGCAGCTCTGTGGAGAAAAAGACCTGGTGGGAAACAATGAGCCAGCAATGTGTCCTCAGGGCTAAGAAGGCCAGGGGTCTCCTGGGGTGCATTAAGAAGAGGGTGACCAGCAGGGCAAGGGAGATTCTCCTCCCCCTCTCCTCTGCCCTTGGGAGGCCACAGCTGGAGCCCTGCCTCCAGTTCTGGGCTTTCCAGTCCAAGAGAGACAAGGAACTGGTGGAGAGAGGCCAGCAGAGGTTGGGAAGGTGCTGAGGGGCCTGGAGCAGCTGTGGGAGGAGGAAAGGCTGAGAGGCCTGGGGCTGCTTAGCCTGGAGAAGAGCAGCCCCAGAGGGCAGCTGGGGGCAAGAGGCTGGGGCCAGACTGTGGCCAGGGCCAGGCCAAGGGGCACTGGGCACCAACTGGCACCCAGGAGGAGAAACTTGTTTGCTGTGAGGGTGTCAGAGCCCTGGCCCAGGCTGGCCAGAGAGGTTGTGGAGTTTCCTTCTGTGGAGAGATTCCAACCCTGGGCAGCCTGCTGTGGGTGTTCCTGCTTTAGCAGTGGGGTTGGACTGGCTGATCCCCAAAGGTCCCTTCCAACCCCTCCCATGCTGGGCTTCTGTGAAAATACTGTGGTTTTTATCCTCCTGTTGTGCCTCTGACAAACTGAAGATATGTATATGATGAATTATGATGAATTCAGTGTTTCTCTCATCCCCCTTTCTGTACTGAAATGGCTTCCTGACCAGATGCTGCTTGCCCAATATCCTCTTCTCAAAGCAGACTGCTAATTTGCCCCATATTTCTCTCTCTTTGATTTGAATCCTGTAAACTTCAGCAAAATGGGAAGTGATTAATCTTACAGCTCTGGCCAAACAGGGAAAGATCTCAGTCCTGGTTCCTTTCAATGCTGATTCCTTTAAGTGGATCTTAGGAGATGGCAGAAAACATTTTTTTCCTCTTGGAACTTGAGTGACCTGTTAGTATTTTTCAAGCTATATTGTCCCAACCCTTTATTATGCAGAAGTAATGGGTAACTAAACAAAACACCACCCTTACTGGGCAACAGTTTCCTCCTCCTCTCTGCCATTGCACTTACTGATTCATGACATCTACTGCCTTCTGTGTCCACAGCACACCTCAGCATGTGGGTGTGTGTAATCAACAGTTCAAGGGTCATCCTTTGGGGTATCCCCAAACACCTCTAGGGGTTTTTATCTACATTGAATCACTCCCACAACTATTTCATGTCTTTTAGGTGTGTTTCCTCTACAGAATGGAACTGCTAAACACAGCAGTATTGGGAGATCTTGTACTTGTTTGGGTTTCAAAGGGATTTTGGAGCTGTTTGATTGACAGCTAAATCCTGAATGGCTTTGACTGTGCTTTTGCTATGCTGATTTCCAGCTGTCAGCGTGGAATACTCCAGCTGCCCTCCAACTCCCTCTTGTGTCCGAGGATATAACAATCCCTGTGGCTACGTGTGTTCACCTTTGCCTGAGTAAGTATTTCACCTTCTCTGGCTTACTCACTTCTAGACAAAGCTTAAAATGAACCAGTTTTATTCTGGGAAGAGTTTCCTTCAGCTCAGTTCTGGGATGTTTAGGGGCGTTAGACAACCTCCACTTTTCCCCATTAGTCATTTCAAGAGGATTATCAACTGTCAACATTTGTACATCTCCCCAAATTTCAGAGGGAGGGAAACAAGTGCTAACTGAAGGCTTTTTGTTCCTTTCATCCCAGGAATCCAGAACATTCTAAGCTAGTTGTCTTCATTCAGCCAGAACTAGGAGGAATGCTTCCAGGTTCTGTGGTGGAAACAGCATTACCTGCAACTCTTATAAACTTAATCACTGACACCAGAGCTGGACTGAAAAGGCTTGAAAGAGCAGAATTAAATGTAAGTGGAAAAGCATAAGCATTTAAGACACAGCCATCTTCTCCTTGGATTCCTTTCTTAATTAGATGCTGGAGTTTTAGTCTAATTGTGGTTTCTGTGGAATGTAGCTGAAGCTTAACTGTTGCACTGGTGAATGAATGTTCTGGGGCATGAGGCAAGGATTTACACTGAAGTGCCAGCAAAGCTCCAGGCTGTTGCTTTCCATGGCATCAGGTGATATTTTAGGAGTATTTTGGCACTTTATATGCAGAGAATATATATATATATACACACAGATAAGAATCTAGTGATAGAAATGGAGCCATGTTAAAATACAGTAGTCAACTAGTTTGCCATAGCTTTAAACAGACTTGGCTAAATTCTTACCTCAGTGATGTACTCTTGTCTGCAACAAGCAAGCATCTTGTGTACCAGAGACCTGAGACATGTTCATTTAAGTGTGTGATGCTACTCAGCAAACTCTTCCACTGTTCTGGAATGGACTATTGGAAGCAAAGCCTGATGAATTTGTAGCTAGCATCTCATTAAAAACTGCTCTTGATACACAGAATTGTTTGGCCTTTTCTGAATCCTAAACATCAAACCAAACTAATATTTATCTGCTGACTAATTGCCAGGAACAAGCTGCTGCTGCTATGATTCACTTGGTAGTCATGGTTCTCATCAGCCCTTAGTATTTCTAGTACCTTTAGAATGCTGGTCAACAGCCAGCTGAAGCTGAGCCAGCAGCCTGGCTTGGAGCAGTACTAGTGTGGCCAGGGGTTGTCCTCCTGGCCTGGGCACTGGGGAGGCCACAGCTGGAATCCTGGGGTCACTTTTGAGTCCCAAGCAAGTCAAAAAATTCCCTTCCCCCTGTCAGAGTGTCAAGATCTGAATACTGAATACCAAACTGCTGTTTGCAGATGCTTCTATTTTTAGGACAACTAAAGATTCATCAGATAAATGTCAATCTGTAAGAAGGAAAAGGAAGTCACAAATGACTCCTTCCATCAGGCAGCAGCAGGTTTTATGGCAACAATATTTACATCTTTACAAATGAGAGTCAATTTCTCCTAACTAAAGTGCCCCTCAAGTGCTGATTCTTTCAGTGTCTCTGTAAGGAAAACTCTTTTTCACTGGGGTTTAAAGTACCTCAGCAAGCTGTTAGATTGGGGTGCATAGGGTGCTGTGTTCCTTCTTCCTCTGCTTGGTTTAGGCTTCTCAGGGGTTTTACCCAGAGCAGTTTTAGGCACAGGTTTCTGACTCTTCCATTCAGCTAGAAGCTCTTTCTGTACCTCTGCAGGGAGTTCATAAAAAGTCTTTGTGTCAACATCAGGAGGAAATCCAATCCCTACATCCCTACTACAAGGCTTAACCTCAGAGCTTGCTTCAGAGCCTTGCTTCTCTTCATCCAAGACAGGAACCTGCAGAACAGTTGAGCTTGCTCCAGCCTCCAGCCATGACACATCCCTCCCTCTGAGGGTCTGAGAGTCAGTAGGTTGCTTTTCCATGCTGCTGCTTGGCAGTGCCCCTCTGGGACACTCAGAAAAACAAGCAGCCCTGGAGCTGTGTGTTGGAACAGTTACAGATGTGAGATGTCTCTTACTCCCTGCATTGTGTGGCTTACTCTTTAGTTCCTCAGGATTTGGGGAGAAGCAGCCTGATGGCTTACCTGAAACATTCTCAGCAGGGATGGCTTTAGATTTTCCACAAAGAATTTCTTTCTGAATATCTTCTGGCAGTTCTTTGAAGACTTCCTGGTCAATAGCCTCAGGAAAGAGGTGAAATGAGAAGTCAGGAATTGCTGCTTTTTTCACATAGTTTTGCTTTTCCTCTGAAAGCTTCCTAGTTTTTGTAGTTCCAGGGCTGTTGCAGTTCTGGTGCCAAGAAGCAGTTCCCTCACCTTGTGAGACATCCTCTTCCTGTGGCAAAAAGGTACAGAAAAAGCCTGAGTAACTTTTGTGTAACCTAGTAGTGACCAAGCACTGTTTCACTAGCAGCAAGTGGTTCAAATTATTCCCTACCAGACATTTACCCCCCCCAGCAGCTTTCCAGCCACTCTGCAGCATTCCTGGGGTGGTTGTGACCCAAGGGCAGGAGCCAGCACTTGGCCTTGTTGAACCTCATCCCATTGGCCTTGGCCAGTTCCCTCTGCAAAGCCTCCCTCCCCTTCAGCAGATCACCACTTCCACCCAACCTGGTGTCATCAACAGCCTTACTGAGGGTGTCCTCAGTATCTTCCAGCTTACCTGGCCACGTTTACCAGAGCCTGCTGCTGGTGCCATCTGCTTTAGATAAAAGCCAATGGATCCTTTCTTGCTGCTAGGAAGATCTTTGAGGTTGGAGAAGCAGACACTTAGCAGGGTCAAATGAAATGGCAGCTGTACATCTATCATCTTTCTGAAGAGTTTCATTAGTAGATCAACCAATGGGGGCACAATGTTGCTGCTTGCTGGAATTAAAAAGCAATGGATCTCATCCAAAGTGGCTAAGATTAATCTAAATAACAAAGGCAAACTTCTGACTTCACAGCCAGAACTGGTTTTGCTTGCACACTCCTGAAGGCTTCCAATGTAATCTGTTGATCCAGTCACTAAGATGTTCATTCTACCCTGTCAGGTAACTTCCTGCCCTCAATTCAAGGCTTTTTGGTTTTCCCCTCCAGTACTACTGCTCCATTTCACCCCTGTGAAGATTACTCCATAGTAAATGAAGAATTCAAGAAGCTAAGCTGAAGAGATGTGAGAAAGGAGCTAGTTCTACCCAAAAAAGGGCCTTTCCAGAGCCATGTAGGTATCCAGGTAGTGACAGGACTAAGGGGAATGGATGCAAGGTAGAGGAGGGGAGATTGAGATTGGCTATGAGGAGGAAGTTCTTTACTGTGAGGGTGGGGAGACACTGGAACAGGTTGCCCAGAGAGGCTGTGGAAGCCTCATCCATCCCTGGAAGCTTTGAAGGCCAGGCTGGCTGGGGCTGTGGGCAACCTGCTCTAGTGGGAGGTATCCCTGGCAGGCAGAGGGGGTTGGAACTAGCTAATCTTTCAGGTCCCTTCCAACTCTGACTGTTCAAGGATTCTGTTTCCTCACCTCAATCTGAAGCAAGTGTCAAAGGAATTGCAATTGCTGTCTGAGAAGGATGAAAGCCTTCATGTTCTGCATTTCCAGAATGCTGTTATTCATTTTCCTTTTCATTTTATGACTTAATCCAACTAAGAAGAGAACTCAAATCCCTTAATCAAAGCAGCTTATTCCCCTGGGAAGCAGCCCCCAGTTACCCTTTCCCACCCCAGCCAGAAACTCCCTGTCAGCCTAAAAGCTCGAACACTGCAGGAAGTTATTCCTCCAGGGAAGTTCAGTTGCCAAATATCAAGCATAGGGAATAGGATCATGCTCTATAAGTATTTCAGAGAGAGATGAGGTGGGAAGAAGCAGCAGGTTCCTGGAGCTTACCTTGGCCCAGTTTCTGAAGGAGGTGAGGTGGAAGAGGGCACTGCCGACTCTCTCGTCTGCCCCACGTCTGGCTGGAGGAGAACTGCCGTATGCTCAGCCTGATAGTGTGTGGCTGTCTTCCATCCTTGGAGATTCTGTGGGGTGGTTAAGGGTGCAGAAAGCACTGAGTGGGACTAGGAGGATCTTGGAAACTGGCAAAGCATCTAGGTTACAAAGTTAAATGGCCTGAATCACCTCAGCTAGGTCATACAATCCTAGATCTCTTAAAGACCACTGAGTCCAACCCAGCACTGCCAGGTCACCCCTAAACTATGGCCCTTAGCACCACAACTCCAGGCCTTTTCAACCCCTCCAGGAATGGGGACTCCAACACTGCCATGTCCAAACTTAAACCTCCCCTGGCACAACTTGAGATCATCTCCTCTTGTCCTGTTGCTTGTTCTTTGGGAGACAGACCAACTCCCATCTGGCTCCAACCTCCTGTCAGGGAGGTGCAGAGAGTGAGGTCTCCCCTCAGCCTCCTCTTCTCCAGCCTAACCAACCCCAGCTCCCTCAGCTGCTCCTCACAACACTTGGCCTCTAGACCCTTCCCCACCTTCCTTCCCCTTCTCTGGCCACACTCCAGCACCTCAAGGTCCTAAGCTATGCTCTATGTCCCTGTAGGTCACAATTTCAGTCATCAAAAAGAGCTAGTGAAGACAATCACCTGTCTAATAGGTTAGGAAGCAGCTCCTCAATTTTCTCTTTCACTTCCACTTCTGATGAACATTTTTTAAAGGAATCTTCATCACTAAAGGACTAAAAACCAACACATTAATCCTTTCAATTTGATATTGACCTCAAAATTCCAAAGAAGGGGAACAAAGATCCCAGTTAACTGAGCAGAATTAACACCAAGAGATCTTTGACACTAAGAGCTCACTGTATTTCAGGACAATTAGACACTAATTTAGTTGTCCTAGAGAATACAGACCTTTTGGGTTAGTCCAGCAAAGCTACCCACAACTAAAAGCTCTTGTTTTGCTCTTCAAGCCCTTCAGAACAATCCTTGTACCTGAGGAGGGCCTGATGGAGTCACAGGGGAGTCATCTTCTCCATAGCTGAGCTTTTGGATCCTCTGAGCAGCAGAAACCCCTAGTTCCTTCTGTAACTCAGCAGCTGGAAACCCTTGGAGATCACTCAGGTTCCTCACCCCCAGCATCTCGAGGTGTTGGGCAGTTCTGAAGCCAATGCCTAAGCACAATGGGTATTGAAAACACCCAGGAAATCAATAGCTACATACACACACATGCAGAACACACATTAACACTGGCAGAGGCTTTCACTACAGCAGCACAGGCTTTTCAGCAAGGTTTTGGCAAGCTCCCAGTTGAATTTTACCCTCTGCCATTAGAAAAGCCATACTGGGACCCAGCAAAGCTCTGCCTGTGGCTGCAGCCCTGTGGTTTTCCTGCTTGGTGTAAGAATCATCAAGACATTCCAGCTCTGCTTCACAGCACCATGCTCACCAGGTACTTTTTGGATGCTCTCAAGGCTGTGGAGCAGATCTTGACAGCTTTCAGGCAGGAGAAGGGTTTGTTGATTTGGTTTAAAGGTGCCAGAGACCAGTTTAGACAGTAATTTATTGGTGGCCACTCCTGCACAGCCTGTGAGGCCCAGCCTTGCTGCCACAGCCTCCCTGAACTCTTTTGCAATCTGAGATCCAACAGCTAGTCTGATGTGTGTTGTATCTTGCCAGTTAATAGCTGCAAAGGAAAAGCAAGCAGTGGTCAGGATCTAAACAGTCACTTTCTTAGCTAATTCTCTCTCTGCAATGCAGATTTCCAAGCAGAATTTGGAGTGAATTTCACAGATAGTGCCCATCATTTTTCCACATGAAGAATGTTGAACTCACTTTGATTGTTGTAGATGTGGCCAGACACACAAACTCTGGAAGATCCACTTTGCTGGAGCTGTTTTAGTCTTTTCTCTACAATCTCTGTGATATCCACAAAGTTTTCATCTAATCCAAGTCTTTCCACCAGTGGGCAGAATTCTCCTAATAACTCTAGGGGGAAAAGAGAGCCAAGGGTAAGATGCAAACAGTGAATAATGGGAGGTTTTCATGCCTGCAGCAACTTCTTTTCTTACAGATTCAATTAGGATCCTTACCTGAAGGAAAACTCTTCTTTTCCACATAAAATAGCAACACTTATTTCAGCAAGGGTTGAAGAGGAGGAAGAGTTCTTCATTCCACAACCATATGTCATCCTCTACTCCCCTTTTCCCCAAGCCAGGCTGCTGGTGGGCTTCTTGCCCACCTGGGCACTCTGCTGCCTCAGCTTCAGCTGCTGGTGACCAACCCCTCCAGGTCCTTTCCCCCCCCAGCAGCTTTCCAGCCACTCTGCCCCAAGCCTGCAGCATTCCTGGGCTGGTTGTGACCCAAGTGCAGGAGCCAGCACTTGGCCTTGCTGAACCTCATCCCATGGATCCAGCCTGGGATGAACACAGAGTTCAACCAGAAGTGTTTGCCTTCTCCAAAAAGCAGTTCCTTTTGTACCTGTAACCTTGTAGGACATGTCCCTGTATGGAGTCAGATCTTCTCCATTCACTAGTATCAGCTCAGGACACTTCTCCTTAGCATCCTTGACAGACATCATTTTCTTGACTCCAAGTTTTCTGGCTTCATAGTTACAGGTAACTACAATGGATTTCTGTTGCACACCTTCAAAACAAAGGAAGGTGAAATATGCTTTAAAGTTCAGGTTGCTTTGTAATTCACAGAAGATCTTCAGGGGATCACCAGAGGGCATTTTCCTGCCCCTGGAGAGACATGTGCTTGGATCAGAGAGCAACATCACATCACCACCACAACAGTCTGAGTTTACAAGGCCAGAAGGACAGATCTCTTCATTTACATTACTGGACAGGAAGAACATTTTCAAACCTTACAGATGTGTTTACTCATATTGTTCCTAATCTAGGGCCTTTTGAGGCAATCTTACAGAATCCCAGCCTGGGAGGGGTTGGAAGGGACCTCTGGGGATCACCCAGTCCAACCCCACTGCTAAAGCAGGGGCACCCACAGCAGCTTGCCCAGGGTTGGAAGCTCTCCACACAAGGAGACTCCACAACCTCTCCGGGCAGCCTGGGCCAGGGCTCTGACACCCTCACACCAAACAAGTTTCTCCTCCTGGGTGCCAGTTGGTGCCCAGTGACCCTGGGCCTGGCCCTGGCTACCACTCAGCAGAGTCTGGCCCCAGCTTCTTGCCCCCAGCCTTGAGCAGCTCCCCTGTGGGGCTGCTCTTCTCCCAGGGCTCTCAGCCTTTCCTCCTCCCACAGCTGCTCCAGGCCCCTCAGAACTTTCCCAGCTTCTGCTGGCCTCTCTCCAGCAGTTCCTTGGCTCTCTTGGCCTGGGCAGCCCAGAACTGGACCCAGTTCTCCAGCTGTGGACTCCCAAAAGCAGAGTAGATGTGAAGGAGAACCTCCTTTGACCTGCTGTTTACACTCTTCTTCATGCACCCCAGGAAACCACTGGCTTTCTTGGCCCTGAGAGCACATTGCTGGCTCTTGGTGACCTTGTTGTCCACCAGCACTGCCAGCTCCTTCTCTGCAGAGCTGCTTTCCAGCAGCTCAACCCCTAACCTGTCCTGCTCCATGAGGTTATTCCTCCCCAGGTGCAGGACCCTCCACTTGCCCTTGTTGACCTTCATGAGGTTCCTCTCCCCCAACCTGTCCAAGTCTCACTGAATGACAGCAGGGTGTCCCCCATTCCTCCCAATTCCAAACTGCCTGAAGGTCACCTCCCATCCTTTAGTGCCTGAATACATCTAAGCCCCAAATAACCAAGAGAGGAACAGGTACCTAAAGGCTTCTCTCTGAATTCAGGATGAAGAATCATTTCCACTTGTGCATAGAAGCAGTCCAGGTCCAGGTGCAGCACCACCCTGCCCGCTGGGCCTCTCCCTGCCACAGATCTGCTCTGCCCTGCTCCAGGGGAAAGGAACAGATGCTGAGAGTTTCACAGAATTATCAAGGTGGGGAAGAGACTTTTAAGATCATCAAGTCCAACCATCACCTTATCATCCTCAGCTAAAACCATGTCCCTTAGTACTACACCTAGACGGGGACTGGGACTCCACCACCTCCCCAGGCAGCCTGTTCCTGGGTTGGACTAAACCCAGTTCTATTTCTGGGTGCTGTTTTGGGGGTGAAGTTTTTGTGGTTGCCAGCAGGATCCCCCAAACAATTAAAAGGCTAAAACAGCCAAGGCAGGGTTATGTCTACCGAGGAGCAGCAGCTGCCCCCTTCCTCACAGCTCCCACAAGGAGCTTAGATTTCTTTCCTTCGGGCACGCTTCGTGCTCGGCCCCTTCCTGCCTTTTCACCCCCAGCCCAGGGGAATCCCTGTCCGGGGAGGCCGCACTGGGCACACGAAGGACCCTCAGCACCGCTCCCCTCCCCGCCGCCGTCGCTCCCGTTCCCGGGGCCCGCTCACACGAGGCAGGCGGAGCGGCCTGGCCGCCTGGTTGCGGGCGAAGCCAGTCCTCGTCCTTCTCTTCCTCCTCCTCCTCCTCCTGCTCCGTGGGCGGCGGAAAGGGCTCCATGCTGCCTGAGGCCTGACTCATCCGCCGCTCCCTGCCGCCTAGCTCTCGCCGCTCCGCCCCGTGGAGGAAGAAGGAGGAGACGGAGGAGGAGAAAGCCAGCCCGAGCCGCGCAGGTCCTAGCGCCTCGGTGGGATCATCCACCGGCAGCCGGCGAGATCTCCCCTGCTGAGAGCTGTCAGGCTTTTCCCCGGTGAGGGGCAGGTGGCCCCGAGGGATGTCAGCCCGCTGAGGGGTAGGTGGCCCCGAGGGATGTCAGCCCGGTGAGGTGCAGATGGCTCCGAGGGATGTCAGCCCGGTGAGGGGCAGGTGGCCCCGAGGGATGTCAGCTCGCTGAGAGGCAGGTGGCCCCGAGGGATGTCAGCTCGGTGAGGGGCAGGTGGCTCCGAGGGATGTCAGCTCGGTGAGAGGCAGGTGGCCCCGAGGGATGTCATCCCGGTGAGGGGCAGGTGGCCCCGAGGGATGTCATCCCGGTGAGGGGCAGGTGGCCCCGAGGGATGTCAGCCTGATGAGGGGCAGGCAGCACGGTGGAGGACACCGATAAACTGAAGCTGAGGGCTCTAGGGACGTGCTTTGCTCAGGGACGCTTCGGAGGAGCAAACGGGTGAATTCGGGTTTATTGCTGCTTTACTGCCGCCCCCCTTCAATTCCGCAGCCCGTCCCCACAGCAGCCGCCGAACACCGCTTCCCCCCTCACGCTGCGAGGCCAAACGGGACATGCCGGCCGGTTTCTCTTTGCCCCAGCACCTGCCGCCGCCGTTCCGCTCTGCAGCTCCTCCACCGCCGGCAGAACCCGAGCCCTCCCGGTAGCATCTCCCCGGTGCAGGACATCCCTCACGCAGACACCCCAAGATGCCGGTAGCCCGTACACTTCCCTCCCCGGGGCCGCTCTGTTCTTCCTCCGGCTCTCCGACTCTCTCAACCCGGGGGAAGGGGTTGGCCGCTCCGTCCCCTTTAGGCCGCTGACACCGATTCCGGGGCTCGGCCGCGGAAGCGGGAACCGGGCTGAAGGCTCCGGCGGCTGCGCGCGCAGCCCGCGCTCCTGGCGCCGAGCAGCGCACCGCGGCCGCCATCGCCGAGGGGGTCCCGGCCCCGGCCGCGACCGGCAACAATACAGCTCTTGTTGAGAACGCGGAAAAGGGCTGGCTACCCGGTGAAGCCCTTCACCCTTCGTCTTCCTTCTTTTTCTTCTTCTTTTCCTCCGTCCTCCGCCGCGGCCGCCTCGGGCCCTGCGCCCGGTCCATGGAGAAGCAAGGCAGGATGGACTGCCCCGCGCTGCCCCCGGGCTGGAAGAAGGAAGAGGTGATCCGCAAGTCGGGCCTCAGCGCCGGGAAAAGCGATGTCTACTACTTCAGGTACGGTGCCCAGCGGGCTCCGCTGACAGTCCTCACCCCCTTCCGTGACAGTTCCATCCCCCGGCGGGACGGGGCCGGCCCGGGCAGGGACCGGCGCCAGCGCTCCTCCGCCATCCCCCCAACCCCTTCCTAGCTCTCTCTCTCTCTCCTAGCACTGCCGCCGCCACCTGCTCCCCGAGCTCTCCCCTTCCCCTGTCAGCGGCGGCAGGGAGGGTCGGGGCCGCTCCCGCTCCCCGGCTGTCAGGGGAAGTCCTGTTCCCCTCCCGCCGGCCCCTCCTGTCAGAGGGCCGGTCTCCTCCCGCCGCCCGCCTGTCAGCTAGGCGCCGCTCCCCTCTCGCCGCCGCCGCGGCTCCGGGGAGGGGAGCTCGGCGTGCTCCCGCCGACCGCCTGTCATCAGGGGCCGGCGCCCTCCCGCCACAGCTTCCCGGGGCAGGGCGTGAGGCCGGTGCCCTCCCGCCATGGCCCCCTGGGCAAGGTGGGCCGAGGCCGGTGCCCTCCTGGCAGTCCCGGGTTTGAGGCCGGTGCCCCCCCTCCCCGCC
>VWZX01000698.1:189977-202830 GCA_013399015.1 Galbula dea
GGCAGGTGGCCCCGAGGGATGTCATCCCGGTGAGGGGCAGGTGGCCCCGAGGGATGTCATCCCGGTGAGGGGCAGGTGGCCCCGAGGGATGTCAGCCTGATGAGGGGCAGGCAGCACGGTGGAGGACACCGATAAACTGAAGCTGAGGGCTCTAGGGACGTGCTTTGCTCAGGGACGCTTCGGAGGAGCAAACGGGTGAATTCGGGTTTATTGCTGCTTTACTGCCGCCCCCCTTCAATTCCGCAGCCCGTCCCCACAGCAGCCGCCGAACACCGCTTCCCCCCTCACGCTGCGAGGCCAAACGGGACATGCCGGCCGGTTTCTCTTTGCCCCAGCACCTGCCGCCGCCGTTCCGCTCTGCAGCTCCTCCACCGCCGGCAGAACCCGAGCCCTCCCGGTAGCATCTCCCCGGTGCAGGACATCCCTCACGCAGACACCCCAAGATGCCGGTAGCCCGTACACTTCCCTCCCCGGGGCCGCTCTGTTCTTCCTCCGGCTCTCCGACTCTCTCAACCCGGGGGAAGGGGTTGGCCGCTCCGTCCCCTTTAGGCCGCTGACACCGATTCCGGGGCTCGGCCGCGGAAGCGGGAACCGGGCTGAAGGCTCCGGCGGCTGCGCGCGCAGCCCGCGCTCCTGGCGCCGAGCAGCGCACCGCGGCCGCCATCGCCGAGGGGGTCCCGGCCCCGGCCGCGACCGGCAACAATACAGCTCTTGTTGAGAACGCGGAAAAGGGCTGGCTACCCGGTGAAGCCCTTCACCCTTCGTCTTCCTTCTTTTTCTTCTTCTTTTCCTCCGTCCTCCGCCGCGGCCGCCTCGGGCCCTGCGCCCGGTCCATGGAGAAGCAAGGCAGGATGGACTGCCCCGCGCTGCCCCCGGGCTGGAAGAAGGAAGAGGTGATCCGCAAGTCGGGCCTCAGCGCCGGGAAAAGCGATGTCTACTACTTCAGGTACGGTGCCCAGCGGGCTCCGCTGACAGTCCTCACCCCCTTCCGTGACAGTTCCATCCCCCGGCGGGACGGGGCCGGCCCGGGCAGGGACCGGCGCCAGCGCTCCTCCGCCATCCCCCCAACCCCTTCCTAGCTCTCTCTCTCTCTCCTAGCACTGCCGCCGCCACCTGCTCCCCGAGCTCTCCCCTTCCCCTGTNGGTGCCCTCCCGGCTGTCAGAGGCCGTGGCGGGGAGCAGCCCTCAGGGCCGCGCTGAGGAGAGCGCCGGTACCGGCAGAGGAGGAGGCGGAGGACAGGCGTCTCTCCTCGGGCAGCGCCCCGGAGGTAGCCCAGCCGCGGGGGCGGCAGCGGGGATCGCTTGGCCGCCTCAGGACGGCGGCTGTCCGCGGGGAGAGGCGGCGGCAAGAGCGGGCTGGAGGCCAGGCCTCCCTGCCACCCCCGCCCCAGCTCCGTCTGCCGCGTGTGCAGGAGCCGTGGGCAGACAGCCGTGCCCCGGGCTCGGGAGGAGCAGCCGGTATCCTGGAGCGATGCTCCGTGCTTCCCGGGCACCACCAGCGCAGGGCTGGCTGGCTGCTGGGCTGCAGGGGAGATGGCAGGGCTGGTAAGGAGCTCCTCAGCCTGCTTTTCCTTGGGAGAGGAATGCTAGTGGTGCTGCACGCTGGCCCGTGCCAACTCTCCCGTGCAGCAGGAGCAGGATCAGCCTAAAGAGAACACACACCCCCCCCCCGCATTTAAACTGTCTAAGAGTTGGCATAATCCATACCCAAGGTGCCTTAACTAACTCAGAGTTGCCCTAATATGTACCCAAAATGTCCTACCAAAGTAATAGGTCACCTCTAGACACCCCCAGCCCCCCAAATTCATTTTGGAGCCTTCCTAGTAGTAACAACTACTAGTTAAAAGCCTGTGGGAATAGGAGCAGCTTTGCCACTGCTGAGTGTTCTCCTTATGACTGCACAGGTTAGAGTAAAACCAAGAGAAGCAGCAGCAGCAGCAGCCTCATTTGGTTCTACCCTCTTGCTTGCCTTCAGAAACTGAGAAAGCAGTTCTTTTCCCAGGGCAGAGATCAAATCAAATCTGAAGCCTTGCTCTCTTAGGCCATGCTTCTGTTTTAAGTCCAGCCTGCTGCAGAGCAGAGGAAGCTGCAATGACTAACCCCCCCAACCCACTGCACCTCTCTATTTATAGCTCTCTTGTCTGCATCTGAAGAACCACACCTGAAACCTCTCCCTGCCAGAGCTGGTCCCTAGCAGTCCTCCTTCTGTGGCAGTCAATGGACTCAGCTCTAGCAGCTGCTGGAAAAGCCCATTCCTGGCTTCATTTGCCCCATCTAATCTTGCAGCTCAAGCAAATGAAACCTTTGCCAGAAGGATGAGGCTAGATGGGCAGGAGGAAGGGTGATTTTGGGGGGTGAGGTGGGAGGAGGAGAGGGGGCTTTTGGAGTAAATCTGCTGGAAGAACTTTTCCTTGGAGACCAGTGGTGGTTTGGTCTCACTGCCTTTGTCTGCCTGGTGCTCCCAACCATGTGCTAATCCTGGGGAGCAGCTGGCATGGCTCTCTTGTCTCTCTGCATCTGCCTTGCTTTGCTCTGGGGCTGCCTCCTGAAGCCTGCCTGAAGGATTGGGCTTGAGTTTCCAGGCTGAAGGACTGAACTTGAGCTTGCAGGCTGAAGCCTGGGGGTGTTTTGGGTGGCTCCTGGTTGCTAAACTGAACTTCTGGTGGGGGATTTCTTCATGGCAGACTTCTCTGGAGCCAAACACTCACTGCTGGCTGTAGGGGAATGGATTTCCTGGAGGAAGCTCAAGTCACTTCAGCTCTTTGCTCAGTGTTCCCCAGGGTTTAGGATTGGGGGTCAGGTCTCTTTAGCAATGATCTGGACCAGGAGGTTTGCAGATGACACCAAGTTGGGTGGAAGTGGTGATCTGCTGGAGGAGAGGGAGGCTCTGCAGAGGGAACTGGTGAAGGCCAAGTGCTGGCTCCTGCCCTTGGGTCACAACCAGCCCAGGAATGCTGCAGGTTTGGGGCAGAGTGGCTGGAAAGCTGCTGGGGAGGAAAGGACCTGGGGTTGCTGGTTGACAGCAGCTAAAGCTGAGGCAGCAGAGTGCCCAGGTAGCCAAGGAGGCAACCAGCAGCCTGGCTTGAAGCAGCAGGACTAGGGCAGGGCTTGGGCACTGGGGAGGCCACAGCTGGAATCCTGGAGGGCAGTTTTGGCTTCCTCACTCACTCCAAGAAGGACCTGGAGGTGCTGGAGGGTGGCCAGGGAAGGGTCTAGAGGCCAAGTGTTGTGAGGAACAGCTGAGGGACTCTGTGAATCCTTTCCATGAGTGCCCTGCTTTGCCAGCACTGTCCCAGCAGGAGCTAGAGGTGTCTGTGTTCTCTACCTTCATGAAACTGGGCAAACCTGGAAGAAAATTCAGCCACTTCTAGGCTTTCCAGGTTTTCCTTTGTGCTTTGCAGCAGATGAGCTGAAACCTCATGAAGTTCAGTAGTTAGCTGACTCCAAAGCCAAGCTTTATGTTCTTAATCATTACTTAAGGCTAAGGGGAAGCAAAAACCCAAACCCAAACCCAAACCAAAGCCCAGCAAGGGATTGGACAAAGCTTCATTTACTGCTGGGGTCTAAAGAATAACAGTAATTAAGAAGAGCTCTGGCAGGATGAATCCTTGGTGCAATTGCACTTGGAAACTGCCTCCTTTTAGGATTGTTTTGGGGCATTTGCCACCTCCCTCTGCTTGAAGATGGGAAGCAAGCTGCTCAACTACAGCTCTTGGAAGGAGGCTGGGTCACCTAGATCCTTCAGCTGAGGCTTTCTGCCTCTTCAGAAAGGGAATCCTCTTCTGCTAAGGATTGGAACCTTCAGCTCTTGCTGCTGCTGTTGCCTCAGAGCCTGCTAAGAAACTTTCAGGCCTGGTTTTGTTGTAGATGGAAGAGGCTGGTCTGCTCCCCAGGGATTCCCTTTTCATGTGGGCAAGTGGAGAGGATGAATGAGGGGACACATTTCAGCCTGCCTTCAGCATGCTTAGCAGGGCTGCAGAGTTACCAAACAGCCCCAAAGATGAGAACTGGCAACTCTGGAGCTTCAGAGGTTGTTTGATTTCACTTAGAGATTTATTTACAGGTTTGGGAACCCCTAAAAACCCTGAAAGAAAGGTTGAGGAACAGAGCTGCTGCTTTGCAGAAGCCTAGTGAAAGATCTCAGAGCTGCAGAGGTCATGGATCTGATTTCTTTTGGCCTTGCTTGGGTGGTTGGCAGATTTCAGCAGTGCTCTATTTAAGGCAGATCTCTTTGGATCTGGGAATTGGAGCAGGCCAACTGCATTCAGAAGAGTTGTGTCACTCTCTTGCTGCTGGCAGAGAAACTCAGTGCTCTTCAAGCTGGCTCCAGAGTGAATTTGGGTTTCTTTGTCATCCCCCAAAAGCCTGAGGAGCTCAGGGTTGGGTATCAGCACTTCCAAAAAGCTTCCAAACCAGCAGCAGGTTAAGATCCTCTTCTGCTCCATGGGAAACAAAACCCCAAGCAGCCTTTCTCTTGTTGTAGTCCAGATGTACAAAGCCAGGCCACCTCCCTGGGGGATTTCTGAGCTCCTCAAAGCTTTGCCAGGTAGACTTGTAGCCCAGGGGGCAAACACTTGGCCCTTTGAAGTTTGCTTTGTGGTTGGAGAGGGAGAGAAATACCAGCACTTCTTGAGTGGTGCTCACCAGTGCTTCTGTTCTTCACAGGCTTTTGGGGCTGGGATATTTTTGGTTCCAGAGATAATTCCAAGAGACCTAAAAAGCAAGCTTTGGAGGTTGAAATCTACTCTCAGAGGAAGGATTCCTAGTGAAGCCAGGCTGTTCCCTGCTGGGTTTATCATCAAGGTGTGTGGCAAGCATTTCTCTTCAAGGAAGCTGAAGAAGATAGCTGGTAGCAGGAGGCTTCAGGAGCCAGTCTGAAAGCTCCTTCCAGGGTATTGGATAGTTGGTAGGAGCTGAAGGATGGCAACTTTCTATCCTTTGAGGAGCTGTTTAGCTCTAGGTTGACATAGCCAAGTGTCCAGAGCTGAGAAGCTGCTTCACACTCTACTTCTAGTCCTTGTTTCCTCCTTTTCATTCAGTGTTTTCTGTTCCTTAGGAAAACTGGGAAGGCAGTACCAAGCAGGAGGCTTCCTTCAGTACATTCAGCCCTTCCACTCTGCTAGGAGACAGGGCCAAGCAGGCAGCACCTCTTGACAAGCTTTTCTCCTCCACCTCTCTTCTGAAGAGGACTAAAAGACAATGGGTCAGGTGATTTGAAGAGCAAACCTCCTTGCTTCCACAAGAGACTTGTTTCAGGGCAGGATTCTCCTTCCTGTAGCCAAAATTTCCCCTCTCTCAGCTAGAAATGGGGGTGGTGGTTAGTTGGCCTTAGAGCACAGCTTCCTTTCTTGCTGGAGGAGGAGTTTGGGATGGGATCTGGATGTGTTATGTCTGGTACTTTGGGCTTTATTTTCCTTTCCACACTCAGGCCTTGAGGAGATTGGCAGCAGATTGTGATCTGGTTGAAATCTTTTGGTTCCCTTTCTCCCTTTACCACTTCTTTCCAGATTTCAAGGCCTCTGAGGAATCTTGGCCTTAATTAACTGGGTTCTTTCCCAAAATCCCATCCCTACTCTTCCCTGGGGACATGTTTTGAAGTTTCAAGCACTTGAGGGGGGGGGGGAAAAACTGAAGAAACCCAAACTCTTCCTGCATGAAAACCTCTCTTGAGCTCAAGGAACCTTCTTGGCTTGCAGGAATCAGGAAGGTTTTGCCTGTGGTGAACAGTTAACCATTTCCCTGCTGAGACTATCCCAAAATAGAGCTGCAACAGGTAGCTTCTTGTCCTCAGGGTGACTTAGGAGCAGTGATTTCCACCCAGGAAACCCTGGTGAGGTTGAGGTAACATCTGAGGCTGGCTTTGGGGATGCTTGAGGAGCAAGGAGAGAGGAGGGGATGGAAAGCTCTGTGCTTTCAAGGTTCCTTAAGGTAGAGAGGGTTGAAACTAGAGGCTCTTGAAGGTTCCTTCCAGGGGAATAATTCCACCCCACAACAAGTTGGATTTGGGGTGGGATCTGGGCTCTCCCCCAACCCCCCAGCTGCAGTTTTGAGCCTGGCTCCTATTCTCCCTCACCTTGCTTGCTGCTTGCTTGCTTGCTTGTTGCTCTCTAGTCTTTCAGAGGTAGCCCAGCACCTCAGTCCCTTCTTTTTGGGCATTTTAGGGAACAGCTAGCTGAGGAGAATTGCTGCTGAGCTTTAGCTAAGGTTCAGATAGAGATTTAAAGCTCTTCTCCCACAATTTGCTTGAGCTTATCCTAGCAGCTCACTCCCCAAGGAAGGTGCTGGCAGAGAGAAAGATAAGAGAGAGGGAAAAGGGAACTTCCCAGCTCTTTCAGAAGGTCTAAAAGGTGTTGTAAGAAGTCAAGGTTGTCTCCTCTTGTACAACAAAACCTACTAAAGTCTTTTTTGTTCTTTTTAGTCCAAGTGGTAAGAAGTTCAGAAGCAAGCCTCAATTGGCAAGATACCTGGGGAACACTGTTGATCTCAGCAGTTTTGACTTCAGAACTGGAAAGATGATGCCCAGTAAATTGCAGAAGAACAAACAGAGGCTCAGGAATGATTCCCTCAATCAAAATAAGGTTGGTTAGCTCATCTTTAAGGCTATCCTAAGAATGACCTTTCCTCTAGTTCCTTTAGCCATTTGCCTTTTTCCTGCTGCAAGCAGCTTGCTTCTCTCTCCTTGCTTGCTTGGCAGAAGAGGTGATGACTTTCAACTGGGGAAGGAGCCAGGGATTCCCAAATCTTAACCATTTAGGAGTTATTTTGGGATTTAGAACCTTCCATCCTACCTGAGAAACCCAAAAAGGACAGAGCCTTTGAGTTAGGCATCTCCCTTCTGAAGGGGAACAGTCAGGTGAGGGATTCTTCTGGGCCAGGTTAGGATCATCTTCCTGCTCTCACCTTGGCAAGCTGCTTTCCTGAGGCAGAGAAAATTTGGCTGTAGCAAAATGTGACCAAGTTGGGGGAGTTTAACCAGGTCCCTTGAGGGTTTTGTCTGCTGAAGATTAGGTTTCTCTCAGTGGAGTTGTTCTGGATGGAGGAATATTTTGGGGTAAGCCAAGCAAAGGTGTTGCTGAAGGTTTTTCTGCATGAGCAAAAGGGACAGAAATGGGGATGGAAAATCTCTTGGATGGCTGGTACAGACAGGGGCAGGGGAAAAAAATGCCTTTTATTTGCCTTAGGTAACTACTGCCAGGTCTCCTGGGGGAGCATGAAGAAGAGGGTGAGCAGCAGGGCAAGGGAGATTCTCTTCTACCTCTCCTCTGTCCTTGGGAGGCCACAGATAAGAGTTTTGGCTCCAGTTTTGGGCTGCCTAGGCCAAAAGAGACAAGGAACTGGTGGAGAGAGGCCAGAAGGTGCTGGAGCAGCAAGGCTGAGAGGCCTGGAGCTGCTTAGCCTGGAGAAGAGCAGCCCCAGAGGGGAGCTGGAGGCAAGAGGTTGGGGCCAAACTGTGGCCAGGGCCAGGCCAAGGGGCACTGGGCACCAACTGCAAGCCAGGAGGAGAAATTTCTTTGCTGGGAGGGTGGCAGAGCCCTGGCTCAGGCTGCCCAGAGAGGTTGTGGAGCTTCCAAAAACATCTGGAGGTGATCCTGGGCTGTGGGTGCCCCTGCTTGGCTTAGGTGACCCCCAGAAGTCCCTTCCAACCCTTCCCATGCTGAGATTTGGGGTTAAGTGCCTGAATCTCTTAACTCCTCAGCTTCCAGGCACTGTTTCACTGTTCCAAATAAGATCTTTACTCATCCCTGAAGTTCATCTTGTTTTCCACAAGCACTGGGAGAGTTTGTTTGTGTTTCTGCTCTTGGTGTGGGCCAGGAAAGCTAAACTTGCTTAGGCAGGTTGGGTCAGTGCAAAGAATTCACCACAACTCTTCTGCTTCTTGCAGAAAGAGCTCAAGATGCTGAAGTCTCTTTTTTTGGGTGCCTCAAGGACATGTCTGGGCAGTGAGGTTTGGCTGGAAATGTTGCTTTGCCATGCTTGTAGCTCTCTGGGGCAAGGTGGAGAGGTTGATGTGGCTTGAAATGGAGCTAAGAACAACCCCAGCATAAGGAGGGGTTGGAAGGGACCCTCTGGGGATCACCCAAGGGCACCCAGGGGCACTTCCAGCTGGGCTTGGAAGCTCTAGCAAAGCTTTTCAAGGCTCTGACTGGCTGCTGCTTCACTCTCTCAGCATTTCTTTCTTGCAGGGCATGTGTTTTCCTCTGAAATTAGGCTGCTGGAGCAGAGAATCCTCCCCAGGGGTAAAAGCAGGGCTAGTTCTGCTGACTGAAACCTTCCTTTTGACTTTCAGGCTTGGACTTTGTGATTGTAAAGCCCACAGGAAGCTGAAATACCTAGAACTGAATATCCTGAGCTTCTTCCTGCTCTTAAATCTGCAAGTCATCTGCCTCTGAGCTTTGGATGATGGTGTCTGAGAGCTCCCAGAGCTTGGTGACCTTCAGCTTGCAGGGTGGAGGCTTTGTTCCTTGCTTCTTAACCAGCAGATCTTCTCTAGGGTTGGTTTCTGCTCACATCCAGCCCTCCCTGTCCTTGTGGGGTCATTTCTCACCCCCCTTAAAGCCCTAGATTTTCAGGGAACTGAAGCTTCTTCCTTTCTCTCACTGCCTGAAGAGATCTTTTGGATGTTTCTGACTGGAATGGCTTTCATTTGGGCTTTCAAGTGACAGCAGAAAGCCAAAGCAACCTGCAGATCCCTTCCCTGACCTCCAAATCCAAGTCTTTACTCCTGAAATCTTTTGCTTCCACCCCCCTGGGGCAAAGAGTTCTGCAAGATTTGAGGCTTTCTTAGGTTTAAGAAGCTGGTTTTCCCATAGCTGCTCTTATTCCAGCACTGAATACCCTGGAGGCATGGACTTCCAAGCTTCCCATGAGACTTTGAACTTGATGAACAAGAGGAAACAACCTCCAATTGCAGCAGGAGAGGTTGAAGTTGGACATGAGGAACAATTTCTTCCCCAAAAAGCTTGCCAAGACCTGGCCTAGGCTGCTCAGGGCAGTGGTGGGGTGTCCCCAGAGCCCTGGAGATGTGGTGCTGAGAGCCAAACTTCAATCTTTTTCTCCCTACTTCAGTTTTGGGGCTTAGAAGAGAACTTTATTCCCTCACCCCAAATACTTCTGAGCCTCTTGCTGTAGGGAGAGGCTCAAACCCTGATCTCTCTAAGGGTTTGATAGCTGACAACTGATTTCAGATCCAATTTTCTCTGCTGCCTGCTTACCCCAATTGCTCCAAACTCTGCTTTGCTTCCTTCCCACAACCTATTGCTGCACTCCAGGAAGAACTACTTGATGTAGAAACCACTGAGAATATTTAACTAGATCCTTTCCAAGCCCTGGGATTCTGTCACCCTGAGATTTCAGAGCCCAGCTCCTTTGAGCCCTAGATGTCAGCTCTCCTCCTCCTCCTTGCCCACCACCTAAATCTCACTGGAACTGATCTCTTCTGTCTGGATAACTGTTGTTTATTCCCTTTCTTCTCTCTTTTCTCTTTCTTACCAGGGGAAACCAGACTTAAACACCACTTTACCCATCAGACAAACAGCCTCCATCTTCAAGCAACCAGTCACCAAGGTCACCAACCACCCCAGCAACAAGGTGCGCTCTGACCCACAACGAGTCACCGAGCAGCCACGTCAGGTGAGGCTGGCTCCCTGCTGCTCCTCCTGCCCCTCCAACAGCTGCCACAACCTCTCCAGACCTTGCTTTCCATCTAGGCTTCCAAGATCTTGAGGGCTGGAGTGGGGAAGAGTTCTTCTTTCTGAACTTCTTTGTTGGGAGAGACTTGAGTGCAGCTGAGGGCAGGGTCCCTCGGCTGTTCCTCACAACACTTGGCCTCTAGACCCTTCCCTGGTCACCCTCCAGCACCTCCAGGTCCTTCTTGGAGTGAGTGAGGAGCCCAAAACTGCCCCCCAGGATTCCAGCTGTGGCCTCCCCAGTGCCCAAGCCCTGCCCTAGCCCTGCTGCTCCAAGCCAGGCTGCTGGTGGCCTCCTTGCCCCCTCTGGGCACTCTGCTGCCTCAGCTTCTCCTTGCTTGCAGCACTGCACCTTTGGAAGAGAACATTCCCAGGCTTCACCTGCAGCTGGAGAGCAGCTCTTTGCCTTCCTAGCTGTGCTCCTCCTCCTCTCCTGCTCAGGGGTGCAGCCTTTCCACTCCAGAGACCACTGCTCAGTGCTGAAACACTGCTTGGATTGCCTGGTGTTCTACAGAGCTCATTCTCTTCCCCCTTCCAGTGCCATTCCTGCCTGCTTCTTCCATCCTTGGCCCAAATCCTTTGCTCTTGGAGTTCCAGCTGTCTCTTGAGAGCTTTTATCTCCTTCCACCTGCTGTGGCTCCCAGTAAGCTCACTGGGAGTTCCCTTTGCCAGCAGGGCTCAAAAGGAAGGAGCCCTGGAGTTCCTTTGGCAGGCAGGAGGGGGGTTTCATGCCTTGTTGGCAGGGAAGATCTTTGGCAGCAGGAAAGCTGAGCTTTGGGGAGGTGAATCTGGCCAGGAGAGCAGCAGATCCTGGGGCATGGCTTCAGGATGGGAATTGGTTGCAGACAGCAAGTTGTCTAAGCCCCTTGGTCAAGCACCAGCTCTGCCTGACAACTGTCTGAGAGCTTTAAAGCCAGAGGGAAGAGAACTTCAGGCAGGAGAAGCTGGAAATAAGCTGGAAGATTCTAGAAGCAGGGAGTGAGAGAGCTGGAGCTGGGTGTGTGCTGCTCCCTGGCCTTCTCTTCCCTCTCAGTCACCTCCTCTGTGGCCTTTGCTCCAACACCAGCACTGCCTGAGCTTGATTCCTCTGGGTCTGTGGCATACAAGCAGCTGGAAAAGCCACTTGAGGCTGGAGCTGAGGACAAGACAACCTCTTCTTACTTTCTAATCCTCTTTCTTGGGATGATTTCTGCTGAATTTGGGCCTTTTCTCTTCCAGCTCTTCTGGGAGAAGAGACTCCAAGGCCTCAGTGCCTCAGATGTCAGTGAACAAATCATCAAATCCATGGAGCTACCTAAAGGTCTTCAAGGTAATTACCTCCTACAGAGTTCCTTGTGCTTCCCAAAGCTTTTGGGATGCTCTGGCTACCTTTGGAGTTGAAGATCAAGACCTCTGCTGCTCTCTATTGAGGTGGGATGGCAATAGTTAACCTTCAGGTGTCTCTTTTTGCAGGGGTTGGGCCAGGGAACAACGATGATACCTTGTTATCAGCTGTTGCTAGTGCTCTGCACACCAGCTCTGCCCCCATCACAGGCCAGCTCTCTGCAGCTGTAGAGAAGAACCCAGCAGTTTGGCTCAACACCTCCCAGCCTCTCTGCAAAGCTTTTATTGTCACAGATGATGACATCAGGTGAGCTTGGGGAAGGCTGCAGAGGAGAAACAAGTTCAGAGCAGTGGCTGGAGATAAGAGGAAAGAGGCAGAGAATCCCCCAAACCCCCAAGCTCCTCTCTGGGGCTGCTCTTCTCCAGGTTAAGCAGCTCCAAGCCTCTCAGCCTTGCTGCTCCAGGCTCCTCAGCACCTTCCCAGCCTCTGCTGGCCTCTCTCCACCAGTTCCTTGGCTCTCTCTTGGCCTGGGCAGCCCAGAATTGGAGCCAGGACTCCAGCTGTGGCTTCCCTAGGGCAGAGGAGAAGGGGAGGAGAGGGAAAACCCTCCCTGCTGGTGCCAGTCCCCAGGAGATCTTGGCCTTCTTGGCCTTGCCTTGATTTTACTCAGCAAAGCTGCTCTGTTCTAAGTGAAAGCAGGAGGTGAGAAGCCAGTCCTGATGGAGAAGAACCTGGGGAGGGTTGATGGTTTTGTTCCTTCCCTTCTGTCTCCCCTCAAGGAAACAAGAAGAAAGGGTGCAGCAAGTGAGGAAGAAGCTGGAGGAGGCATTGATGGCTGACATCCTCTCCAGGGCTGCTGACACCACCAGGGAGCTGGAAGTGGAAATGGATAATGGAGAGGAAGCATAGGAAGAGAATCAGGTGAGTTAAGGACCCTGGAGGCCATCTCCTCTGAGACATTTTGGAACAGCAGGGCTAGGGCAGGGATTGGGCACTGGGGAGGCCACAGCTGGAATCCTGGGGGCAGTTTTGGGTTCCTCACTCCCTCCAAGAAGGATCTTGAGGTGCTGGAGTGTGGCCAGAGAAGAGGAAGAGCTCAGAGCTCTCAACCTTTCCTCCTCCCACAGATGCTCCAATTCCTTTCTCAGCTTTTCAGCCTCCACTGGACACATTCCAGTGCTTCCTTGACCAAATTTGGCCATGCTAGGGCAGGGTAGAGGTGGAGGAGAACCTCCCTGAACCTTCTAGTCACCCTTTTCTTCATGCAGGCCAGGAAACCACTGGACTTCTTGCCCCTGAGGCCACATTGCTGCCTCATGGTGACCTTCTTGCCCACCAGCACTCCCAGTTCCTTCTCCCTGGAGCTGCTTTCCAGCAGCTCAACCTCTCCCCTGCCCTGCTCCAAGAGGTTATTCCCTCTCCCCTTGCCCTTCATGAGATTCCTCTCCCCCAACCACCTTTCCTTTGCTTATTTCTCTCTCTTTTCCAGGTACTTTCAACTGACTTAGCCCAGGAGGAAGGTTCTAGAAGACAGAAGCACTTTCTCCTTTGCTCTTTCCAGCCTAAGCAGCAATGGAGCCATGCACATTTATAGAGCTTTCTAAATAGCATTACAAACCAAGGCCTTTTTTTGGTTAGACCTCCTATTTTTTTGGATGTATATATCTTCTTTGGAGAACAAACTCTGAGTTTGTCTCCTTCTTGACTTCCAAAAGTCCTTTTGGGGAAGAGCTCCCACCCCTCTCCTTCCATCTCAAGCTGAGCTTTTGATGCCAGCTTGCAAACCTACTGGAATTCTCTTGCCTGTCCACAGCTTTTGGGGGGGTTTTGAGTTGGGTTGGGG
>VWZX01000699.1:7201-101823 GCA_013399015.1 Galbula dea
CTATATTTTCTATTCATGTTTACCTATTTTTATTTGTATTAATTTGTATATTGATTTCTTTGTATATGTTTACATTTGTTTTAACTTTTATTCTATAGTTTCTATTCATTTTAACCTATTTTTATATTTATTCATATTAACTTTTATATTTATTTATTTTTTATTTTGATATTTACTTAAAAAACATTAACCCCATTTTCACACCCAGGAATATCAGATGCCTTCTCATAATAAAATGTATAAGTCAGTGCTTCAACTGTTCTAGGCAGAGCCATGGCTTTATCATTTGCATATTGACAATTACATCCAGGAGAGCTCAATAACATATATATAAATAACATATATCTATATACTCAGACTAGATATGAACAAAAATTCATAACAGGAAGTGACTTCAGCAATAATTCAGCTTTTAGTTGAGCAACACAGCCAAGATTAAAATCAAGAGTATGTTTTGCTGCTCTGTAACAACTCTACTGTAACAGAATAGAATAGAAGAGAAGAGAAAATATAGACTAGACTAGACTAGACTAGACTAGACTAGACTAGACTAGACTAGACTAGAATAGCCAGAGTTGGAAGGGACCTTCAAGATCACCTAGTTCCAACCCCCCTGCCTGCCAGGGACACCTCCCCCTAGCCCAGGCTGCCCAGGGCCCCATCCAACATAGTTATAGACTGAAAAGTTATCCAGGTTCAGCTGAAATCCAGTAAATCAATAGGAATGATCCCTTCCTAATCACAGCCTTTGAAGTTTATAGAACAATAAATGAACTACACACTCAGGCTGCAAGGTACAAGCTGAAAATGGAATAGAAAGTCCTTTTAGCTTAATGACATCTTGTAATTAGCTTGGTTCTGCTGCCCCACAGCAGTGGCTAACAGGCATTTGTGTTGTGGCCTTTGTCACCTTTCTCTCAGTGCAGCAATGTTCTCTCTGACAGAAGAGAAGGCAGGCTGGTGCCACAGAACAGTTCTGTTCCTTGCCAGCCAGAGAGAATCTCTATTTCAGAGGGCAAACACTATCCAATAAACCATCCTCTGCTTGTTTTCAAGGACCTAGGCAAAGAGCTGAGATTTGGGAAGAGACAAGAACAGTTTTTCCAGGATCTCTGACACTGTTCATTCTGTTACAACCTGAGCAAACAGCTAAGGGGATGAGTGGAAGATTTCTGTTGTCTTTCTGTAGGCATCAAGTAGCTCCTTAGAACTGAGATGCAAGGTGGATTATTTTTTGTCTGTTGGATTAATTTTGGGGACAATAATCTTGTTCTTTTGACCCTGAGACCAAATCATAGCATAGAATCATAGAATCATTATGGACTGAAAAGCCCCCTGAGATCACCCAGTCCAACCATCCACCCAACACTACCATGCTCACCACTAAACCATGGCCTCAAGCACCACATCTCCATGGTTTTTGAACCCTTCCAGGGATGGTGACTCCACCACTGCCCTGGGCAGCCTGGGCCAGTGCCTGGTAACCCTCTGGGTGAAGAAATTCTTTCTAATATCTAACCTGAACTTCCCCTGGTGCAACTTGGAGGATGGAGCCAGGTGGGGCTTGGGCTCTTCTCCCAGGTGACTAGTGAGAGGACAAGAGGCAATGACCTCAGGTTACACCAGAGGAGGCTCAGTTCAGTCTGAGCACACTTGAGTGGTTCTCCATGATGCCTCTCCAGACTACCTCCAAACCCTGAGCTGAAGAAAGCTGAGTCAGTTCCCCTCCATTGTAACATCCTGTGGAGAGGTATCTCACCAGCCCAAGGGGTCACCCTACACACAGAGATGTGCCTGTGGTCCACTGAGAGATAAACCACATTCTTCTGGCAGAGTCACACACAGAATCCCAGAATGGTTAAGGTGACATTGGACCATCAGAGGTCATCTAGTCCAACCTCCCTCTAGTGTCATCTACAAGGATACTGCTCCTTGCTTGCCTTAAGATGCCTCAGCTCTGTTGTGTTCCCATCACCTGGTATGTCTATCCCTCCAGAAAATAAGCCCTCTTTTTCTTGGAAGTATAAATTCTTGTTCTATCCAAAAAAAAGGCTTTTGAAGTTTCTGTGGGTTTAGGGAATTTCTTCCTGCTAGTGTGACTACAAAATAGCCATGGATGAGCAACAGAAATCAGTCTCACCTTGTGCCAGCTTGGTAGAAAAGCTTCAGGTACACAAATCCTCTCTTTCACTGAGAATCTCACCTCACTTGCTGCATCAATGAGGATGTGACACATCCCCACAAGCCCCACACAAATCCCTTGTAAGTGAAATCTATCTCCCTAGCACCTAAGGGTGTGGATGCATGTTTTTATATATTGGCAAGTGTGGCATCCTTGAGAGCTCTTCACAAGCTCCTCATTAGGCTTGGAACCATCATCATAAATTGCAGCCTGGAACATATAAATTCTGCTCCATTGCAACCTTACATTTCCCCAGCACAAATAAATCTGGTCTCAGGAGATGCTGCTCTTGATCCATATCCAAGACAGAAAACAGTGACACTTTCCTAACTCCAAAATATTTAAAATGAGGAAACAGATTAGATTATTAGAGAGTTGTTGTTTGGTTTTGGGTTTGTTTTCCCCTATTCTGAGAGGTTTTCTCCTCTCTGCTACATCTTTTATGACAAATAGCTTTAATTTTCCAGTAATCACATCATCTCTTATTGCTGAGTTGACAAAGCAGCTATAATATCATCCAAGACTTACATGGCCACTTTAAAGCATGCAATTTATCTCTATCAAAGTGACAGAGTGTTAATAAATCCTAAAACATTATGAATTCATGTTTAGGAGAATGACAGAACCAAACAGCAGCAAGGATAATCTTGGTCACCAAGGCAACCATCCCCTTTCTTTATGAGGTGGCAGCATGGTTTATTAAATCATTGTAAGGGAGTAGGGATTGTAAAAGCTGAATTTCATTGTTTGTTTTCCTCAGTTCTCAAGCAGACATGAAAAATTATCTTCCCCTTGCATTTCTCAGGCTACAAATGGCTAAGTACTTGATTTCCTTAACTACAGATGCTGCTTGACAGCAGCTTCCCTAGACCTTGGATCTTGTGGAGATGCAGAGAACATGGAGGGGGGGTGGTGTTAAAATAACTCCAAGGAGGGAAGCTAGTGGTGTCCTCACTAACGATTGCAAGGTGCTGCAAGGAGATGTGTTGGATGATACTGTTAGCAGGCTGATAGATCCTTCTGTTCTGGGCACTGGGGAGACCACATCTCCAATCCTGGGCTCAGCTTTGGGCTCCTCACTTCAAGAAGGACATTTTGGTGCTGGAGTGTGGCCAGAGAAGGGCAAGGAAGGTGGGGAAGGGTCTAGAGCACAAGTGTTGTGAGGAGCAGCTGAGGGAACTGGGCTTGGTTAGCCTGGAGAAGAGGAGGCTCAGGGGAGACCTCCTCACTCTCTGCAGCTCCCTGAGAGGAGGCTGGAGCCAGCTGGGGCTTGGGCTCTTCTTGCTCCCAGGTGACTAGTGACACGACAAGAGGAAATGGCCTCAAGTTGCACCAGGGGAGGTTCAGGTTGGATCTTAGGAAGAATTCCTTGGCTGCCAGAGTGGTTAGGCATTGGCCCAGGCTGCCCAGGGCAGTGGTGGAGTCAGCATCCCTGGAGGGGTTTAAGAACAGTGTAGACATGGCACTTGGAGCCATGGTTCAGAGGCATGGGGCAGTTAGGTTGATGGTTGGACCTGATGACCTTAGAGGTCTTTTCCAAGCTAAATGGAGGATGGAATGTAGGTTTAATGTACCTACTATTTCAAAGGTGTGATTGAACAGATGGGATATGAGTTGGAATGATAACAGATTGTTCTTTCTAAGCTAACTTTATCAGTTGTTCATCTGTGTCACAGTCTCTTGCAGGTAACCCAGCACTGTACAACTCCAGGACTTTGACATTCTTTCTCTTATGAATATCTAAGTGTGAAGAGGAAAATGAGTCCTGTTCAGAGCCCTGGTGACCCAGAGGTTAATGATCTGCTTTTTAGCAGTTCAAACCCTCCCAGCTCTTGCCAGCAGTTTAATGGGACTGTATCTTTGCTAGTTTATCAAGTCTAATTGGTAGGAGGCAGCTGATTCTATTGAAGAGTTGGTAAATGCTGGGTGCCAGGCAAGAGTGAGTGGTGTTAAGAGCTTTAGAAGATGAGAGGGATGTCATTTCAAATGTGTTTCTAGATGCTGTCTGTATGAAGAATTGTAGTCAAGTCTCCTGCTGCTGGTATCCTCAGGAGAAATTTGGCATTGTGTCTATTAGCTGATGTCTATTTTTAATCCAGATAGTGCCAGCTGGTGAGGGTGACAGTTACCCTTGTGGGACTAGGAGGAGAATAAAGGGAGCTGTGTGTTAGAGGATCTTCCAGCTAACTACTAATACATCATGGAGCTGTACCCTGGAGGGAACAAAAATAATAATAAAACTGCTTTTGCAACAGGAAAGCAAAAAACACAAGGAAAAAAGAACAGGAAGTAATTAACAGGGGAATTAAATGAGTCTATTATGTCTATATCCAGGAACCAAAGGCAGCATAACAAAAGGATTAAGTAGAATCATAGAAGCATTTAGGTTGGAAAAGGCCTCTAAGATCATCAAGTCCAACCATCCAGTAAACCATGGCACCAAGTGCCACCTCTCCATGGGTTTGGAACCCCTCCAGGGGTGGTGACTCCACTACTGCCCTGGGCAGCCTGGGGCCAATGCCTAACCACATCCTTGTGTTCCTCACATCCAACCTGAACCTTCCCTAGTGCAACTTGAGGTCATTTCCTCTTGTCCTATCACTAGACACCTGAAGGTTTTCAAAAACCATGTGGAGGTGGTGCTTGGCATCATGGTTTAATGGCAGGCAGCTGTTGGGTGGATGGTTGGATTTGATGAGCATGGAGGTCTTTTCCAACCTTAATGACCTTAAGGATTTTATGGTTAGCTGTAAACATGGGAGCTGCTACCTAGCACTTGTAAGATTTCTTTGAGATAAATCCAAAAGCTGCACTATATCCTCCTCCAAAAGACAGAGAAAAGAAAATAAGGGAAAAATAAAGGAGAAATAGTTTTAGCTAACTCCAGCTTCAAGGCCTCAGTTTACCAAGGGGAATAGAACTTGACCAAGTGCATAACCATCGTTTTCTCTCTCAAGCCTAACTGTTTGGTTTTTCTTTTCCCTCTAGAATGGTTCCCCTTTGCAGCAGAAAAGTTTTAAAGGGGGAGGCTACATGAAATCCTCTTGGACTAATCATCCTGTGAGCAGCACCAGCATCCTGCAGGAAGACCATGCACAGACTCTTAGCTATGGAGGAATTTTCCTGCCTGGGCTTTGGAAAGAATTAAAAGTGGAAGATATTAAAAGATCTGCAGCCCTAAACATTTTTTTAGATGGAAGCATTTTTTTATTCCATGTATATAAATAGGTTAAGACTCTGTTTTTTTCATTCCCTTGGCTCTACAATCCCAAAGGAATGCTGATTGCCCTTTGATTAAAAACAAAACCAAACAAAAAATAACCACAAGAACCCCAAAGCCAAACAAATCAGAGACAGAGCCAAGTGATCAAACCCAGACTTTTCTTTCCCTTCTGTGGAAAGTCAAATTGTCATGACATGTTCCCTCTTTATGGATTCCAGCCTGCCAAGATGTTATTGGACCAATTTGAAATGATGTTTTCCACAATCAATTTGATCATTTAACTGAATGTCATTTTAGGCAGAAAAGAATGCAGACACAACTTGCAGACCTCTAAGTAGAGCAAAACGATCTCTGCAGTCATACATCAAATCTCTAACCTTGATTAGCAGCTAGAAAATCTTTTCTCATGTAAAACTATTCAATAAGGGAACTTTTCGGTTTGGATTGGGAAAGGAGGAAAAAATAGAAAAGAGAAATGACAAAATTAAGGATAGTTCTTCTGCTTAGCTTCAGAAAACATCAACTCTGCACATTCTACCTTAATATGCTGTAGAATCCTAGAATCCTTATGGTTGGGAAAGATCATCCAGCCCAACCAGACACCCAACACTGCCATGCTCACCACTGAACCATGGCCCCAAGCACCACAGCTACATGGGTTTTAACACTTCCAGGGATGGTGACTCCATCACTGCCCTGGGCAGCCTGGGACAATGCCTCATAACTCTCTCAGTCAAGAAATTCTCCCTAATATCCAGCCAGAGCCTTCCCTGGTACAACTTGAGGCCACTGCCTCTTGTCCTATCACTAGTCACCTGGGAGCAGAGCCCAAGCCCCAGCTGGCTCCAGCCTCCTCTCAGGGAGCTGCAGAGAGTGAGAAGGTCTCCCCTGAGCCTCCTCTTCTCCAGGCTACCCAAGCCCAGTTCCCTCAGCTGCTCCTCACAACACTTGTGCTCTAGACCCTTCCCCACCTTCCTTGCCCTTCTCTGTGCACACTCCAGCACCTCAATGTCCTTCTAGGAGTGAGGAGCCCAAAACTGAGCCCAGGATTGGAGTTGTGGCCTCCCCAGTGCTGAATACAGGAGAAAAAACCCTGCCCTAGCTGTGTTAGGTCTGAGAAGAGCAGACTGAGAGGGGATCCTATCCATGCTCCTCAATGTGTAAGGGATGGATGTCAAGAGGATGGGGTTAGATTCTTTTCAGTGGTAGTCAGTGATAGGGGAAGAGGCAGTAAGCACAAACTAGAAGACAGGAAGAAATCCCACCTAAAGCTGAAGAAGAACTTCTTTGCTGTGAGGGTGTTGGAGCCCTGGCCCAGGCTGTTCAGAGAGGTTTTAGTCTCCTTCCCTGGAGAATTCCAAAAGCTGCCTGGACATCATCCCAGGCTGCCCTGGGTGACCCTGCTTTAGCTGGGGGTTTGGACTAGATGATTCCCAGAATTTTCTTCCAACACTTAGCATTCTGTGATTCTGTAAAATAAAGAAAACCAAGCAACCAACCAAAACCCCCAAACCTCTCTGTCCTTCTAGAGTTCTGCCCAAGATTCCTTGTGGCTCAAAGTCCTCTCTGTACCTTTCCAAAGGTAGCTAGCAAGTTTGGATCAAAATGTCTCAGCTGAAGGCAGTCACTACCTCTCAGGAGGCAAAAGATCTCTGATTGACCATCCCTGGTCCCTAGTGGTCTCTAGTTTTGTTTCATCTGGATGAGAGGGAAAATATTTTCTTTCCATTATGAAATGCTCTTTCATGGTGGCTGTGCTATTACTGCATTGATCAGAGTAAGTGAAACAAGATGAGGTTGTTAAAAGAGCATTAATAAGAGAAATGGATGCCACAGAAATGCAAAAGGCAATAAAATACATATCTGGGGAAAAAAGCAAAACCCACCCAGTTTAAGATCTGAGAATTGACTCAATCAATGATTTTCATCTTTTTAACACAGGGTGTACTTTACCCAGAGATATGCAAAATGCTTTGGAGTAAAGTGTAGCCTAGGGAGACAGGGAAAGGCTTTTAGAGAGATCCATAATAGCAACTCAGAGACAGAAAAGTGAACATTACCATATGGCAACATAAAAGAAGCTGAATTCAGGAGGCATTACCACTACAAATAGATCTATACTTTGGGGATGAATGGAACTGCATAATTAATTTCCACAGAACACATAGATCAACCCCACTGGCAGCTCACTTTTCAGGTTGCATCCATGGTATTCTCCATTTCTTCTCTTTACTCACTGCCAGGTTTTATGGCTGGGAACTGTTTTCTGAATGTGAATATTATCTGCAGAAAACCCACTTGTTTTCTTTAGTTTTCCAGATTTGTTATTGTAAAACCCAAGGGGTTTTGGTGATAAAATGTGAGACTGTGATATTCATAGAAACAGATATTCATATACACAATATTTTATCATTATGAGACATAACATTACATTTAAATGTGTATATATAATTTATATATTTATACACATTTCTATTTCTATATATAATATATACATCATATCATGATAAAAGCTGACATTCTAACTTCAGTATTCTGCCCAGAAATGAAGTTAGTTGCCATATTAGCTGGCAATGTGATTTTCCCCAGATATTCTCCTGATAGAAGCTCCACTAATAACAACTGCTTATTTATATAGAACTTCCAGTTATTTTAAACATAGAAAACATTTTCAGTAAATACCTTTAATTTAAATTATTCATTTTTTTTTCTTTAATGAAAAAGTACTGACAGACACCTGCTGGCATTTCCAACATCCTGAGTTACTCTGGCAGCCACCAGGGTGCTCTTCCCTCATAAGTCCTTCTTTATTTCTGCCTGTCCCATGCTACACCTGAGACACCTAAAATGTGGTATTTAAAATACCCCTAAGTCAGCTTTCTTTATCCACCTGAATCCTGCCCAGTATGTTTCTAGTGTTGGCTGATGATAATGATTTAACAGTAAAACCTAATATTCACAGTCTAAAGTGAAAAGCAAAATAATTCTGACCTTGGAACCTTTTTCAAAGGTCTCCAGCTACTTACTCCTAGGAGCAGGGTGCTGGTTCCCAGACACTGGCTGTTCTGAAGCAGAAGATGTTGCTTTCCAACACAAACCTCACTGCTGCCTGTGCACAGCTTGCCAGGGTTACCCAGGGCTAGCTAAGAGAGGAATCCAGGTTCAGCTCTTAAATGCCCTGTGTGTAAACTGGAGTGAAGATCCAGACCAGTTTAATAGTGACATTTCTAGCCATGCTGAAGTGTCTGCACTTGCTTGTATTTCACAGCTCATCCTCTCCAATTTTGGGTACCAGGTTTCTCAGCTCTTTTCCAAACTCTCACCTGATTCCAGGAAGATCCACCAGAAAAATACTGAATATTCTCTGTTTCTATAGCAATAATTTCTAATGAGAAGGACCAAAGTATGACAAAACATACAGCTGTCAAATAATTGAATATTCTCTAAAGGTTAAACTAACCCTGACAAAAAGAAATGACTAAGATTATCAGTCCTAACCATTGTTCTAGAAAGAAATGAAGCCAAAAACATATTAAACCTGCAAGGAACAATGATTAGGCTTCTCAATATCTGTAGTGAAACTATTCTGCAGTTCTAACATATTGAGAATATACATTGCTAAGGACTGAAATGTCCTCTGCAGAATAATCTTTCACTGCCTCCACTGAAGCATGCTTTTTTTGGCTTTTTTTCCCCCCAGACAATATCAAATGTTCACTCTTTGCCAATGATGAAAGATAAATATTAGTGATAAGACTTGGACTGGCAAGAAATAATTGCAATAAAAAAAAGGCCCTCAAAAGGCATTGTCATCCTTCCTAAAGGCCTCTGAAACTGATCTTAGTCCTGGTGCAAGTGCAAGCCCCTTGTCATTGCTTGTACTTTTATTATCTTTGCATTCAATTTACATTTCTAAGAAGATGATCTTTGCTTTCTTCTCCTTTTTAATTATCATTACACTTTTCTCTTCTTCCTCTGTCCCTACACCCTGTCCTTACCAACCCCCTTGGACTTTTTCCCTCTCTCTTTTTGTATTGTTGCAGCAGCAGTCTTCTTATTTTATTTTCTTACCAGTTACCCTCTTCCATTACAAAGTACATTTTCTGCCAGGTTTTTTAGCATCCCTAAAATCTGCAAGCCCACAAAGCAAAAGAGCCAAGGCTTGGCCATGCCCCAACCCCAGGTATGGAGATCTTCCCAAAGCTCTCAGCCTGTTCCCCAATATCACAGCAACTGTGGGTTAGATCCTGTGCAAACACTTAAAGATCAGGCACAGCAAACCTGTGTGTGCAGGTGTGGTGCTGGGGGCCATGGTTTAGTGGTGAGCAAGGGGGTGTTGGGTGGCTGCTTGGCCTGGATGATCTCAGAGGGCTTTGCCAACCAGCATGATCCTATGATTTCCAAAGAAGTGGGCATTGCAATGCTGAGCATGGTGTTGTCCACAGTGTTTTAAAGGATGAAGCCTTTCCAGCAGTGAAGAATCTCCACACTACTCCCAGCCTGGTCAGATGTGGTGGCCAAAGGTGAGTAGATATCTTCCACCTAGGTCCTCATCATCCCTGCCAACAGCACACTATAGCCTCAGGCTCTTTGTACCCACTGTAAATTGAAGAATGCATTTCTCTCTCTGGGAGAGGAGAGAGGGAAATGCTGAACCTGCTGTGATTCTCACTGCTGAAGTAAAGAGCTGGAATGATTTCCTACACTATCTGTAAGTCATCTTCAGTTCTAAGATGAAGGATCATGCCTAGGGAGATGAATGGCCCTGGTCTTCAAGCCTATTAATTCCTTGAATGCCCTGTTGAGACTGACAAAATATGTCATTAAACAGAAGCCTGATCCAGTTCCAATTAAGTTCAGAGGAAACTGGATTGTAATCTCAGCACCAGCTGGGGTGATAGATTCTCCAATTAGTGCATTTACCTATGGAGAATTTGATGGATACCAACTTCAGCTCACAGAAGGCTGGTTACACATCCTCTTATTAGCAAGCTGGGTTCAATTTGGAGAAAAACAAATGACACCTTAGTTTTGAAAGGCTTTCCACCCTAACACCAAGACCTCAAACCTCCTAATATCTTCCCATTTTGATTTCATAGAAGTTGGACTTCAGTTTCATGAGGCAGCATAACAATTTTAATGCCTGAAGATCTGTGCCTAGGTGTAAGTAGGTGGAGACCTTTGAAAAAGGTTCTAAGGTCAGAATTATTCTGCTTTTCCCTTCAGACTGTGAATATTAGGTTTTACTGTTAAATCCTTATCATCAACCAGAAATCCTACTTGCTTCACTTGGCTGCTTTAATATTTCACTGAGAAATGATTTTAGTTTTTACAGAAGGTTCAGAATTAGTCCTTATTTTAGGGTTCTGCATGGGCCCAAGGCAAAATGCTTTTCTAACACCTCACCATTATTTCTTGCTGAATGTTATCTCTGTATTATCATTTCTAAATAGTATTTCTATCCAGAGGTAGAACTGACATTGGCATTAATAGAAGTCCCTCATGCAGGGCAAGGGCAGAGATAACATTTCTGCAATTGTATTGGGTTTTTATGAGCATTTTTCAGGTTTTCTGGATAATAAGGAGACAGTCAAGAATTGTCCCAGAGCAGCAAACACTACAGCAAGTATCATAGAATGGGTTGGGTTGGAAAGGATCATCTAGTTCCAAGCCCAAATTACTATTCAAGTTTCTTATTGAATGAGTCTGGTAAAGCAGAACTTACAAGGTTAGTAGACTGACATGCAACTAATGACAGAACCTATATCACAGATGTATTAGTCCATTCTTCAAATGATTGGAAAATATTTGCCCTCTGTAATAAGGCATCTGACCAACCTTTTTTCAGGGATGGTTCCACTTCACCTAAACCAAGAGAGAAGAATAAACCTCAGAGCAGAGTTATCATCAATAGAAAGATAAGAAAATCATTTTTTTTCCCCCTCACGTTGGCTTATTTTAATTTAAAACATCTTTTTCTCTTCTTTTGTCTACTAAATTGCAAGCAGCTCTATTCTGAGCTGTTGGAGTTTTCATTAGGTATCTCTCTTACCATGGAGGTTCTCCTGTCTGTAAGGTTGATAAAGTCAATGTGCAGCAGTAACCAAGGAAACATCCCAATCTGGGTGCTTGTGCTTCTGCATGTTAATTTCTGACTTCAATTTACCATTTGCTTGGTTTGCTGCATGTTTCCCTATTTTAAGGAGAGAGGCTCAGCAGATCTAGCTCAGCTCCAGCTGAGAACATCTCCATCAGCAAGGGTTATAAATCTAACAGTGCTCCCAGTGAAATCCAACCCCAATTGTACTCACTTTCAGTGGCATTATGAGCACTTGGTTGCTGCAATGTGTTGTTCCACCTCCATGTAGGACATGGAATTTCAAGGAGTTAGCCTGAATGACTGTGGCACTGCAGTTCCCAGGGGGAAGGAAGAGTGCAGGCATTGCCTACTGCTTTATCACATTCCTGGTAGATATTGATGAAATTCCACTTGGGCCAAAGTCTGAGGCTTCTGAACACTTAGTGAACATTCAGCTCTTGACTATTTGTAGCTCAGGCAATTTATTACCTTTCCTACTGGTGCTTACACTTATCCACTCAACTATCTGCAAACTTGCAGAGCTAGGAAATGAGAAAATTTCACACTCTTCAAATTCTGGGAAGTTCCCTACATTTCCCCTTTTTCTGTTTCTCAACCACAGGAGGAGCTGACCTTCAGCAGAAAGCCAGGAAATTGTAAATTTACTGTAAATTTACCCTAAATCTTATCTGGGAACAGGATGTTTACAAACACACAGGATTATTAGTATTCCTATGTGGTGCAAATAGAAAAAGGTCATGCCCATATTTAAAAGGTAGAAGTTTGATGAAATCCCAAGTTTAGGACCAAAGAGGCAGAAATCAGTTTCAGCAGCTGTTGGTTTCTAATTAAATTCTAGTATAGCCAAAGGGAAGATAAAATAAAGTACCATGAAATGAAGATGTCACTTCTACACTCAGTGCTTGTCAACAGGACCAACAGGATGTGACATG
This sequence comes from Galbula dea, assembly GCA_013399015.1. Classification (NCBI taxonomy): domain Eukaryota; kingdom Metazoa; phylum Chordata; class Aves; order Piciformes; family Galbulidae; genus Galbula; species Galbula dea. The sequence goes on from VWZX01000699.1 coordinate 19,639, forward strand.
GTAACCCACTACTCATAGCAGGGAACTACTTTTTTTATACCAGAAGGACACTTATTTCTGAATTGGAAATGTTATCAATTTACTTGCATTTCTTAGATGATGCCAGATAGAGAATGTAGCTGTAATGGCAGAAGCAGAATCTCTAGTAAACTGCATTATTTGCAACATGCCATCCAAAATCCCTTAGTTCAGCCAAAATATTTTTGTTTCTTTCTATTTCTTTTTTCTTTTTCTTTCTTATTATTTCTTTCTATTTCTATGTCTTTCTTTCTCTTTCTTTCTTTCTCTCTTTTTGTTTGTTTCAATATATTGCACTGTCATCAAGATATCAAACCAAGAAGTTCTAAGTTTCTTGGTCTATCGTGTATATTTATCAGGGTTCTTTAGATTCTTGCTGATTAAAAGAAAATAGCTATTCCCATTCTCAGCAGCATATTTTGGTTGTGGCTTTGAAGTCTTGTATAAATTAGTGCTCTTCACTTGGAGGTGTCCTCATGGTAATCTTTAATGCTGACATCTTTTCTGTGGTGGTACATTAAACAGGAGATGAAGGTGAACAAAGAGACCAATGTTCTGACAGGACTAGCTCTAGATGCTTTGTTAGGAACAGCATTCACTTCTCATTTGGTTTGACCTTGTCTGAGAGGTTAAAAGCTGAGTAAGACAACACAATGCATGTAAACCAGGAGTTAGAGAAGTTACAGAAGACTTGGCATTACAGATACCTTCCTCACTGTCCTCATCATCACTCCACACGATGTCAGAGAGCAAAGAAATGAAGCCATAGATCCAGTCACTGGATTCCTCCAACGTCTGGTGAATGATTCTCAGAGGTTCTGTGCTGAGCTTGTTGACAGATCTTCCTGAGTGCAGAGTTGGAAACAAAAGCAGTTGGAAAGAGAACCAAGAGAGTACTTTAGTGATTCAGGTTAATCTTCATTTTATTACAAGACCTCCTTACACAGAAACAAAGATTGGGAATGTTAATTATTGCAGGGTTTGAGGACAGCTCTCCTTCCTGTGCCAGACTGCTAGAAAAGGTGTCCTACTGCCCTTGCTGTTTGCAGAGTGATGGAGGAGCCAGTGGAGAATTTGGTACAAGTTCTGGCTTTTCTTTTTGCCATTTGAATGGGCAAAATAAAGATAGATTTGCTTCTACCTAATGTTCATCCTTTCAGATAGTCTCTTCCTTTCAGCCCAGCTTTTTCTCTCTGGCTCAGGTCCTCTGCCTCTTGATGCTTGTTTAGGATTCAGTGCTGTCTGTGTCCTACCTTTCATGTCACATCTCCCCTTGACACAAGTCCTGGCTAAGGGAATTCCTAGCCCTGGTTTAAGCACACAGAGAGGTTGTATCATTCCCACAGAGCACATGTGAAGGATGGGAAGAGGAAAGCTATATGTAGCTGGGACTAAAGAGACCTGAGTCCAAAATGAAGTGGAGTGCAAATCCAAACTGTGACCCTGAGACAGCTATTTTCAAACACATTTCTCCTGCATGTCTGATTCTTCTCTTACACCTTTCCTAGAGTTTCTTTCACACAGACTTGGGTACATCTACAAGTCTTTAACTACAAGCACTACCTACAAGTATACTTAACTACTACTGGTCTAACTGCTCCTGCAGTAAGCTGGCCAACAAGAAAGCTCTGCAGTTTCATATGCTCCACCTTCCTGGGCCCTCTAATGGACCCAGGGAGAACAAGCATCAATGGACAATACAAGTATTCCCTTCAAGGCTTTTCCAGTTGTGCTTTCACCAGATTTTTCCCTACTCTGTTTATGCTGGCTGGTATTTTGGAGGAACTTCCCTGCTTCTGACAGAGAATTTCTTCTGATCCTCCTGTCCAGCAATCTTTTATGTTCTTAAAAGCTACCAAAGACTGTGTAAGAAGAATCATAGGATCATTATGGTTGGGAAAGACCTTGGAGTCCAACCAGCCATCCAACACTGCCATGCTCACCACTAAACCATGTCCCTGAGCACCACAGCTACATGGGGCAACTCTCATAAAGTCTGTGTTTCTGTCCACTGCACTTGAAAGGGCAGAATGAACAATTGTCCTGTCTGTGCTTCCACAGATACAGACAACTGAAGGTAGACCACAAATAGGGTTTGAGTCCTTGGTCCAGCCTTGTTCCTAGGAATTTCAACTGAAACACTAACTTCAGCAGGATCAAGATGGGAACCATGTCTCTGTGTACCACTATCCTTCTGCATGCAAATATTTTAGCAGGAAGCTAAACCTGTGTCTCCTGAGACCTATTTCTGGTTACAGTGTCCTGACTCACGAGACAAATCATAGCAGGAATCAGAAGCAACCTGACAAGGGCTTGCAGGTTACAAACCCAGGCAAACTGCAGGCTTGAAGCACCTCCTCTGATGGCAGCAGTAAAAACAGGTATTATCTGGAGTGCTGTAATGAAATCTGTAATAACTCGACTTGAAATAGAAATGTGTCATTAAATTCATTTTTGTTTCTAGTTAATTAATCTGAAACAGGAAAAAAAAAAACCCCAAAGAGCAAAGCAACAGGCCAATTTTCTGTTATTTACTATCTGCTTATTAATAATGTAGTCCAAAGGAATATTCTGGTTAAGGTGTTTTGGAAGATTGCATGATATAGATATAAGCTAGTGAGCAATCAGGCACATCCAATAAATTAACTAGGTGCCATGAAGGGATGGCATAATTGCAAATAAACATGCATGATCTTTCCATTTAGTGTACTCTTGTGTGCACAGTTGGGTTCAGAAAGATTTAGTATAACAGGGAGTATTTACTGTGCTTATCAAACAGCATTTATTTACTTGCTTTGGCCTCTTGCATGAAAGTGTTTAAGTTCTATTTTTTTTCCCACTGATTTGCCACAAATCTTCTCAAGTGTTTGCCAGGTGAATGAATCCCTACACTTAGGCTATTAAAAAGGAAATCTGCAACTCATCCCCTGATGGGATTTGCATTTTGTTCTACTCTAGAGGTGCTAAGGAGTTCAAGTGGACTGACAGAGTGGACATGGCCAGAGGGGTTTTAGAATAGCTGAGATGTTGATTCACAAGTAGGGATGAATTATAGAATCAAAGAATCATTAAGGTTGGAAAAGACCTCTAAGATCAAGTCCAACCACCAACCCAACAGCCCCATGTTACTGAACCATGGCACCAAGTGCCACCTCTATGTGGTTTTTAAACCCCTCCAGAGATGGTGACTCCACCACTGCCCTGGGCAGCCTGGGACAAGGACTGATAAACCTCTCAGTGAAGAAATTCTCCCTAATATCCAACCTGAACCTCCCCTGGTGCAACTTGAGGCCATTGCCTCTTGTCTTATCACTAGCCACCTCGGAGAAGAGCCCAAGCCCCAGCTGGCTCCAGCCTCCTCTCAGGGAGCTGCAGAGAGTGAGAAGGTCTCCCCTGAGCCTCCTCTTCTCCAGGCTACCCAAGCCCAGTTCCCTCAGCTGCTCCTCACAACACTTGTGCTCTGGATCCTTTGTTGCCCTTCTCTGTGCACACTCCAGCATCTCAATGTCTTTCTTGTAAGTAAGATAGTTTAACTTTGGACAGTTGCCTTGATTTCCACCCTAGCTATCCATCTACCCATTGGTTGTTTAGGGATGGCTCTGCTGCTTTCACAGCCATGGGGACTACAGCTGTGAACTAAACCAGAATTGGTGTCAATTTGGTTTAATATACTGCTCAACCAAGTAGCAGCTGAAGAAGAGCCTCACAGGTAGCAGAGCTGTCCCCCTGGGCAGGCAAGGGAAATGCTCAAAGAAGAGTGAGATCAAGAGCTGGGGAAGTTATTCCAACCACCCCAAGGCAAGGCATCTTTACTGGTGAATTAGAACCCTCCCCCTCATAGCCTGGTCTTTGATTTGTAACATCTTCACAGCAAACTATCAAACAGGATTAGAAATTGTAAGTGTCCAGAGGAAAAATTCTCTAGTCTATCCTTCCAGGCTGCCCTTGCAAATCCTGTTCCACATCAAAAGTTCAGCAAAAAGCCACTTTGGAGCTGGGTAGAGGATGCCTTAGTGGTATTTGGAAAAGGAAATTGTGGATACAGAACCTGTGAGGTCCATTTGTGGTCTGATGCAAGTGACACCAGCCTGAACAGTTGTCCCCTTCTACTCAGATCTTCTCTTGTATTTCCTACAGTTTTCCAAAGCAGAGCTAATGGTCACCACGTGTTCTGAAATGCTTCAGAACATCACAGCAGGCACAGCTGCAGTGAAAATGGCTACTGATCAAACCCATGCTTTCAGCTCTCCCCACAGCTTGTTCTTTCCCTAGGAGAACAAACCACACAAGAAACCCAGGAAAGAAAGGAATGGAGAGCAAGATGCCATTTACCTCACACACATGCAAAGAAAGATAACCATGGCCAGACAATCTGCATTCCAAGAAGCTCAGGAAATGCTGATTTTCATAAAGTTTGAGCTTGAATATTTTGATATCATTTAGATTTTTTGGAATTATTATTTGCAGATGGCCACCAAGAGTATAGGATGAGGAATTTTTTAGGATAGTTGTAGATTCAGGTCATTCAGACTGAGTTAGCTCTCCTCTGCCTGACTTTCCATTTCTTGGCAGACCTTAGAACACAAATGATTTCAAAACTCAGCTCAAAATATACTTCCCTTTTTGGTCTATGTTATGTAGTATATAATATATAATTTGCAACTAATCTCTAACTGTAAGCTTTAATTAATACATACAACACATATGACATATAATTAATATAATATAATGCCATATAGCATATCATATATCTCATAGACATCATAATATTTATAATTATTATGATTCTGACAATGTATGTTATGGTTTTTACATATGGCATGCACATATTAATCTATGTCATATATCACATATCATCTGTTGTGCTGGGAGTAGAAGGGGTAGCATCTTGAGTTTAAACTGTGAAGAGCCTTTAGGAACACAGAGTATTTCTCTGATAGATACAGCCTGTGAAGTTCTACCTGCACTTGTAAACAGGGACTGAGCCAATTGATCCTCTTGGATAATGGAGTAGAAGAAAAGCTAACTGTCTGTTGAAGGAGGAAGAAGGGGAGAGGAAGTGGATGGTTACTCAGAAGGTTAAGGTCAGAGATGAAACAGCCAATTAATAGGGAAGGCTTCTGCTGGCAGTATGTCATTGCACTTATTCACATCTCAGGCTCAGACCATCCTACCTAGACCTGATGTACCTGAAAGCCAGATGTTGAACCCCTGGTGGTTTTCACAGTCCCTCAAAAGCTAGTGCAGAAAGACATATTGTGACCTTCAGAAGGCAAATCTTCTGCTTCCCTCTGACATCTTTTTTTAGGGTTATATGAATTAATTTCCAGAAGTGTCCAAGCCACTCCTTTGACTAGGAGGGAGAGGAAGCCTAACAAATTAGCAAGGACATGAGACCTTATTTTCATATGACTGAAGGCTATGGATCCTATTAGTGGTGTTCTTTCATATTTAATCCTTCTTGTCATTGTACACTGTGGGTAAGGACTTAGATTTGTCACTTCACAGTCATAATTAATTCCAGGTCAATACAACTATTCATCCCAATAAATTACTTGCATTCCAAAACAGCACTGGTAGCACCAGCAGTGCTTGGCTGTAACCCTTTGTCTTGCTGTGGTCTGCCATTCCTCTGTACAGTGTAACAGATGGTTTCAGATTCAGTAAAAGTTCAGCTCCACTTCTGCTGTTTCCAGTGGGAACTTCAACATTTTAGTTCCTGAACTTTCTGGCAAATGCTGAAATTTGCAAGAGTTAAAGCTGACACAGAAACAAAAGGTTTCCACACTAAGGTTGCAAACTCAATTGAATTTGGTTGGAGAATGCTTGTCATCTGTTGTAGACAACTACAAGAAATGTTGGAAGCTTGTTTGTATTTTCTTTACCAAACATAGGCAAGTTTGGTTAAAATAATTCTTCCAGAACTAGTTCAGATATGTTGTAGGTATGAAATACTTCTGAAAGCTCCCTCTGTATTTTGAAACTGGCTTTCATCATCATTACATCAAAATTCATCTACTATGATTCTTTGTATCTCTCCAGCATTATTGGTACAGAAATAGGAATCTGATTCAAAATGGGAGAGCAAGAATTCTCACCAACTTATTTCTTCAGTTTTGAACTCTCCTTCACTGCAACTGATCTGAAAATAGAATTCCTACCTTTAATGGTAATCAACAACTCAACACAGGCCTTTGAAATCAGCCAAGTCCTTCAATCAGCACCAGCTAGGTTCTTGAGGGAGAAGATTGTTTTCATAAAGCATCAAAGTCACTTCAACTTCAGTAAAATTGTGGTATTTTGCCAACAGAAGAAACCTTTTTTTCTCCCACCAGGCCTGATAATGGCTCCTTGAAGAGTGGCTTTTGGAAAGAGGAATGGATTAATCACATGGCACAATTTGTTGCAGTGCCTCAAGCAAATTTGGTTGTGTTTCATGGCCTGTGTCATTTATTCCTATGAAGTGCACAACAAAAAGTGACTAATGGTTTTATCTGTGCAAATCACTTCTGTCATTATTCCAGTCTTAATAACTCTGCCAGGAATGTAGTCTCCTATCAATCTTTTTTTTGCTTGTCAGATAGTTGAATATATACTCAGAGTTCAACCTGTTTTAATGTTGGGGGTTTTTCTCTTAATGAATTGCAGTGGATTACTTAATAATTGCTGGATTTCTATCAATTACATATTTGGACTCCAGTGAATTGAATGCAATTAAATTACAAATGATGGTAATTATCTGGTGTAAAGATTGATCTCTGAGATATAATCTAACTCATTGATAGTGACAGGCTACAGCTGATGAAGACAGAGAATTTCTGTCCTGTGTGATAAAGTACAAAACCCTAATATTACTTTCTGATCATAAAACTTAACCTAGCTTTAGTCAAATATTTTCTTATAAAAACAGAGAGAGCTGTGCTTTAATTTGAAGGCTTATATGATTTTAAGGTTTGTTAGTATTAGCAGCAGTTTGTTTCTACTCTGTGGTCTTCTGAAGAGTAGTATCTGACATATAAAGCTCAATACAGACATAAACTCTTCCATTATTAATATTCCAGTTTATCAGCATAGGTGTCCTTAGGTCTTATCTCCCTATTTCACAGACTAACATTTTTGTCATGCTTACAACACTAAGCCTCAGGACAAACTCTGATGGGTATCATTGAATTCTAAGTATACAAATCAGAACTTCATTTTGAATGAGAAGTATATTGAATTAGAGGTATAAAAAGAAGGCCAAAGAAAATTCAGGCTCAACATTTCCCAGTCATTTCCATTTTATAGGTACTTCAATTTTAAATATGACAACTGCAGTCTGTAGCATAAATCTTCTCTGCCTCTTTCTAATAGCAGCCTTAGGTAATTATATTGAGGTCAAGCCCAGAGAGAAAACACCTGAAAGTGGACAAAGGCATTTTACTTAAAATGAGAACAAAGCAGTTACAAGTGGGACCTACTTGCTAAAATTTAGAAAGACATTCACAAAGGGTCACCAAAAAAAATCAAGTCCTGTCAGGGACTGTGAGTTCAGGATGGCCTCTACCTGCAATTTGGATGAGTTGCTGTCAGCTGAAAGGCTTCTGGTCAAATGCATCAGACCCTAATTAGGTGGTGCTTTCTGAAACAGCCAGCCAGTTTGTCTCAAATAATTTGAAGCTTTGTTTTTTTCCTCCTTCTAGGGATCCAGATCTCTAAGAGCACAGATCTGAAGTGCAGATCACAAAGGCAGTGCTGTTAAATCACTGTACAATGGCATTTCCAAAGGGCATGTAGGAAGGTGAAACGAGTATCTCTCAGCTTGCCACCGTTTCCCAGCAGTCTCCTGCCTGAGGGTGTCTCTTGGCTGACAGATCTATTTCAGGCATGATGTGAAAGTCAGAAGGAGGCTAGAGCAATGCACTTTGCAGCCCCAGGCAGCCAGGGCTGGGGTTAGCAGAGAAGCAGTGCTGCCACGTCCTGGCACCCTGCTGGTGCCCGTGCTGGGTTATCGCTGGCCGGCAGCCCCTGCAAGCACACGAGTGTTTGGAACACTGCAGGCAGAAGGTCTTTACCAGGTGCTAAACAGGGATCATCACAATGCTGACCACAGGTGGCTATAGAGGATGGCAACAGGATGAACCCCAGAAAGGCCAGTAAACAAGAGAAAAAAGGAAGAAACACTGTTAGCAGTAATCATGGAAGCATTCAGGTTGGAAAAGACCTCTAAGAGTATCAAGTCCAACCATCCACCCAACTCCCAAATGCCACTAACCCATGGCACCAAGTGCCACCTCTGCATGGGTTAGGAACCCTTTCAGGGATAGTGATTCCACCACCACCCTGGGCAGCCGGGGCCAATGCCTAACCACTCTGGCAGCCAACAGATTCTTCCTCAGATCCAACCTGAACCTCCCCTGCTGCAACTTGAGGCCATTGCCTCTTATTCTATCACTAGTTACTTGGGAGAAGAGCCCAAGCCCCACCTGGCTCCAGCCTCCTCTCAGGGAGTTGCAGAGAGTGAGAAGGTCTCCCCTGAGCCTCCTCTTCTCCAGGCTACCCAAGCCCAGTTCCCTCAGCTGCTCCTCACAACACCTGTGCTCTAGACCCTTCCCCACCTTCCTTGCCCTTCTCTGTGCACACTCCAGCACCTCAATGTCCTTCTTGGAATGAGGAGCCCAAAACTGAAGCCAGGATTGGAGCTGTGGCCTCCCCAGTGCCCAGCCCAGGAGGACAATCCCTGCCCTAGCCCTGCTGCCACACCAGTGCTGATCCAAGCCAGGATGCTGTTGGCATTCTTGGCTACCTGGGCACTCTGCTGCCTCAGCTTCAGCATTTCCCTGAGCACCCTCAGCTGTCGACTGACTAAAGGAAGCTGTTAAGGAGTGAAGGAAGGAGTTATTTAATCTCTGTGGGGCTGCTGTGATGAAGCAGAAATTGGAGTTCATTATAAAGCAAAACAATATGCTGTAGGTGGGAGATAATACAGAATGAATCAGAGCAATATAAAAATATGGTTAAATAAGGCACAAACCTATTCTGTTGCTGAAAAGAATATATTACATGCAGTTGATTCTACTTGAATTATTCTGATTTCTTCAACAGCAAATAATCAAAGAATTACATTACTGCAGTTGTTACTGAAATGAATTCCTGTTTGGTTTTTTTTTTTGTTGGTTTATAATTAGAAACTTCACAGATATCATTATGGGCTGGAAATTTGGTTTGTGTTTTGTATCCCATGAAGCACCTTTAAGCATGCAAGACTTGTTTCCCTCTTTAGGTCCTTCCCTATTCATTGGGTGAGTTCCTGAAGTTTCCTATTTTCAACTCCAAGACCTCAGGAAGTTTGATCTGTCACAATTTATCATCTTGTATATGCCAGACCATTGGGGATGAGCACAATACCTGCACCACTGCACTACTTCATAGGCTGTCATTCCTTCCAGTATAAACTCATTTTCTAGGGCTTTATTTCTGTGAGATTTGCTGCAGAGGGAAACATGGGAAATAAGATGCCATCAGGGCAGCCTTTCTTTAAACTGGAATTGGCTTTAAATCCCTTTAATTGTTTTTATCTTTATGGAAGACAGTGGGAAAAAAATGTTCTGCAGGTTTTGAGTACATTTGTGGAGGCCCCACATCATTCCATGGAGAATTTCACCAAGAACTTTGGAGTGGGTAAGGTGTTTATCCATGTTCTGGATTGACACTTGTAAATACACTCATAATTTAGTGCACAAGGCTATAGCACTGGTCTGACAAGTTCCAAGGTGAGCACAGCTATCTTTCACATCCCACCCCTTTGCTCTGTGGAATATTTCCCTGGGATTTTGCATCTCTGGAGAAGCTTTTGCCAATTCCTTCAATTTTGTGAGACTGTGAAACACCTCTTGCACCAAGAGATCACATGATTTGTTCTCTTAGCTTTTCTGATGCTTTAAACTAAGCCAGAAGTTCATTCTTTTTCCTGAATAAGTGCAAATGTGTTACCAGTCTGAATCCTGATGGGTACACAAGCATAAAATACAAGAGTAAAATACAAGTACACTTCTTTTTGGAGTTCCAGTGAACATGAACCCAACAGAATGACTACAATGTGATGGCTTTGCAGGAGAAAAAATGGATGTAGGTTGTCCTAACAATGTTTTTCACACACAGAGACATGAAAATGAAACAAAAAGAGACTCAGTATATCTCTATTTTGATGGCTTCCACTTCTCTTAATGTCAAAACAAACACTCTGCCCCTAACAGGTTTTGCACCTTCCAGTTTTATCATGCAGGAGACTTGGACAAAAAATATCTTTCTGTCAGTTACCCAGTACAAGTTGTTAGAAATCCTGTTCCTTAATCTCATTTGTCTTTTGTCTCCAAAATGCACATTTTCATGTGATTCTATGGGTCCTAATATTGTATTCTTTTGTTTTGCTCTCCTGGAGAACATTAGGAGGTGTATCAACCTGAGTAGCCAGGACCAGCCAAAACCTTTCTGTGGCTCCAAGAGAGATCAGAAATGACCAGAAGCTAAGACCTAAACATTGACCTGAGGCTGTGTTAGTCAGAAGTTGATGCAGGAGACCCCACAACAGCTTGGCCAGATGTTTTGACCTTACCTTATAGAGAAAAAAGAAACCAGAGGCCAAACACTAAAGAAAACATCTGACTGGAATCCCTGATGCTTCCTGTGGCTCTGGGAGCTCTCTGCTTCCATGCCCTGTTAGTTCCATGCCTCCATGCCCTGTTAGCTCCTCATTCCTATCATCCACAGGTACTACCTCCACAGAGATCTGCCTTTGCCACAGGTCTCTAAAAAGCCTCTTCATGACTGAGCAGAGTGAATTATCCACAACAAGGAGCCTGCTCTTTGTGATTTTAGGAAAGCAGCTGCATGAACATGGGAAGCTCATAGCTGTCTGTGTCTGTTTTGTATTTTCACTCAGATTATTTTGAGGATAGTTTTGGATTTCAGAGTTCTAGAATCTTAGAATAGTTTAGGTTGGAAGGGATTTTTCAAGGCCATCTAGTCCAACCCACCCTGCAATAAACAGGGATGTCTCCAACAGGAGCAGGTTGCTCACAGCCCCAGACAACCTGACCTGGAATGGTTCTAGATGATGGGACATCTCCCACTTCTCTGGGCAACCTGGGACAGGCTCTCACCACCCTCAGTGGGAAAGATTTCTCCCTTCTATGTATTCTAAATCTCCCTCTTTCAGTTTAAACCCATCACCCCTTGTCCTAGCACTCCAGTCCCTACAAATAGTTTATCCCCTTCTTTCTTAGAAGCTCCTTGTAAGTACTGAAAGGCTGCAGCAAGGTCTCCCTGGAGCTATCTCTACTCCAGACTGAACAAGCCCAACTCTCTCAGCCTGGCCTCACAGCAGAGCTGTTCCAACCCTTGGATCATTTTTGTGGCCCTCCTCTTGGGGAGGTTTCATTAGGTTTGATTTAGCTTGGCCTTTAGGTGACTGGTGAAATCACTAGCAATTTACTCTGAATATTGAACCTTTTGGATCTGAAATGAGGGTGGTGCTAATTAGCTGTAATTGGTCACAGAGATAGCAGGGACTTCTGAACACTTTATTAGCCCATTAGCAAATGTGTATTCCTGGGCAATCAATCTTTAGGAGTAAAATCAACTTCAATTATTTAGTCACATTCACCAATTAAAATATACAATCCAGTTCTGTCTCCATGAAATGCATGAAGCCAATTAACCAGGTCTATTTTCTACCCCAAAGGGTGGTAGTAAAACCCAACAGCTGCCAACCAAACTGACTATTTTTCTGTCCTCCTGAAGAGACTGAGAATGTAATAAAAGACCTTCCCCATGCCTTGTGCTACTTGTTGCATATTCATCCACACCCTGTACTGCAGCAACCCCAGAGGCCTCTCTCAGGCTTTTGGGATGCATGTCACCTTCAGCCCACATTAGAAATATTTCAGTCATGTTTATGGTTGTCCTAGACACCATGGTAGGAATGCAAGTGATTTCTTTCCCCAAAGGGAAGAACATCACACACTAAAGCAAAACACTGCAAAATCTAATTTCCTTCTTCTGTGTGGCTGGGACTGGGGTGAATCTTTCAGCACTGATCTAATTCTTGCCTCAGCCAAAGCTGGCTTTTAGATCCCATCTCTGTTCCAACCTCTGAACAGACAGACACATCACCACCAAGGAGGCACAGGGACCTCCTGCAGTGTTTTAGGTCATAACCAGCACCTCCTGGATGCTACAGAGTGCTACTGAGTTTACAATAAACATTTCTGTACCTGTAAAGTGAAACAAAATATATCTTAAATCTGAGATGATTATGTCCAACCCTTGACCCAACACCCCAATTACACTAAACCATGGCACCAAGTGCCACCTCAACACAGTTTTTTAACCTCTTCAGGGATGATGACTTCACCACTGCCCTGGGCAACCTGGGTCACTGTCAGTAAAGAAATTGTTCTTAATAACCAACCTGAACCTCCCCTGGTGCAGCCTGAGGGCATTGCCTCTTGTCTTAACACTAGTCACCTGGGAGAAGAGCCCAAGCCCCACCTGGCTCCAGCCTCCTCTCAGGGAGTTGCAGAGAGTGAGAAGGTCTCCCCTGAGCCTCCTCTTCTCCAGGCTAAGCAAGCCCAGTTCCCTCAGCTGCTCCTCACAACACTTGTGCTCTAGACCCTTCCCCACCTTCCTTGCCCTTCTCTAGCCACACTCCAGCACCTCAATGTCCTTCTAGGAGTGAGGAGCCCAAAACTGAAGCCAGGATTCAAACTGTCATCTTTGTAACTGCCCTTCAACAAGCTACAGGCTGCTCCTACTTTCCCCCTCAGTTTCCTCCTCTCTAGACTAACAGAATTCATCTCCCTCAGCTTGCCTTATTCATATGCTATGCATACTTTCTCAACTTGAACTTCATGGAACTTCAGGTAGAGAAATGGGAAAGAAATTGAATGCACTGAGTTATGAAAGGCAGGTGTTAAGGAAAAGCACACTGAATATTCTGTGTTTTATAGATTAAAAAATATACAGCTGAATATCATTTCTTTGCCATTTTTTTCACTTGCATTTGAAAACTAGGAAATTAATTTTAATCATGCTTTGAAAACTCAACTTACAGTCCTGAAAATAACTCTTCCCTGATTTTATGCAGGTCTGGTTGTTCAAAGAAGAGTGTCAAACCCAAGAGAAAATATCACTGCCTTTTAGATTTAAGGAGTCACTTAAAAAATACAGTCCCAATTCAGCTTTCTGTATCAAAAGATGACATTATCTCCACTGGAGGCAAAGAGTCAAACTGTCAGAGGTTGACAATCATTCTGGTGTCAGTAGCAGCCAGTAGCAGCCCCTATGTGAAGGCTTCAGCTATTTCCATGGAATTTTTGTGTATCAATGGCTTTAACCTGGAAAAATCAGGCTGAGTAGGAACTGAGGAGCTGAAACCCAAGGGTCATGATGAGAACTAGGTAGCTATTGTTATAAGCTAATCTGATAAATACTGCTCTGAAGGAGCTTAGCAATGCCTTCTCCTAACCATCCACCACTGAGAGGCAATTGAAATGCTGCCTTAATTGTTCACTGAGGAGCAGAAATATCTTTGGGAAGGAAAAGAAACCACCTCATGAACTCAAAATCCTGAACTACCATCTCTCAGAGATCTCCCTAAAACACAAACTCACCCTGCAGCTTAAATAGAACATTATTTTCTTTCCATAGCCTCTTCTGAAAATGGCATTTGCCAGCAACCCTTGTGGAATGAAAGCTCATTTCACCACTATTAAATCAACATCAGATTTCCATCTGCTTGGAAAGTTTCCCTCAGTCTCTTGGACAGATAAAGCTTCTCCTTGCTTAGCATGACCCTGACTAGTACATTGAGCCTGTGGGAGCTGACAAGCAGCTCAGGAGTTGCTTAGTGGAAGAGTTTAGTCTGAGTTATGTCCTGGTCCTTGACTGCTCACTGATATTAAGAACCTGAGTGTTTGACTAAAAGTTAATGTAGTAAAATAAAAGCAGAACATAGTGAGTTCTCTCTCTTGCTCTCTATCTGTGTTGTTGCATTAAGTCTGTGGTGTCCAAGGTAAAATCTGATGCCTGTTTTGGAAGGATCAGACCAAAGTAACTTTCTGTTTTGCTGGGACTCAAGTGACTTCCTTCTGAGAAGACAGATGAGAAGCAGAAATATTAAGAGAGGCTTTGGGTAGCATTTTCTCCCCAGTTCAAGCTCCTGTGTCACCCACTGATTCAGCATTGGTTGGTTTCTCTCCAGATTTATCTATGTCTCCAGAGCTTTTGAAGTAAATCTGGAGGTCAATATTGATATATAGCAGGACAAAAATCTATGGATTTATCAGGAAACTAATGAAGGCCAGGAAATTAACTGTGAGACATCAGCTCAGCTGGGGTTGAACTGAAAGTCTGAAGTCTGAATTTCAATGGCTAGTTAATTTTTGTTCTTCTTTAAGAAAGAAAAGGACCCTAATGGTTTGTTTTCTGTTTCATAGACATGTTTCCCAGCTGTTGTAGCCTGCTTACCTCAAAAAGTTTGACTGCCCAAGTGGCTTGCTGGATGCTATGCATCCTTTACAGACAGAGATAATTCATTTAGTTTAGTTTTCATTATATATATCATTGTTAGATGCAAGGCTGAAAAATAAAGTAGCAGTGAGGTACTTCCTAGCCTTCACTTCCTTCTTCCTATTCCTCAATCAAAATCACAGTCCTTGCACCATCTACTTCATTTTCATCTTTGCCCTCAGTAACCAATATATAGAGACCCAAAAACTTGATCTTATTTGGTTTGCCAAGTCTTAGACCAAGCTAAAATTATTGCCCTATTGAAGTCCAGGGTATGACTCAGCCAAGATGAAGAATCTGGTTCCCTGTGCTAGTGGTTTTTGAAGAGGAATTTAGGGTTAGCATGTTGGGAAATGATCTTTTGTATTATCCTTGTCACTGAACTGTGCAAGCAGATGTCATAATACTCAAGGCAACCATGACAGGCTTTCAGATAGATTTAAGAACATGTGAATTAATAATGAATATAATAATAAATTAATAATTCAATCTGTTTGTCTTGAAAAATTTTAACACAGGAACTGCAAAAGAGAAATCTGATTATATGTGTGTGTGTGTATGTGTGTATATCTATATCTATATGATATTAATCATAGAATGTCCTGAGCTGGAAGGGACCCACAAGGATCATGGAGTCCAACTCCTGCCTATGCCCAGGACAACCCCAAAATCACCCCATGTCTCTTACATTTGGCCAGATGCTTCTGGAATTCTGTCAGCCTTGGTGCTGTGGCTGCATCCCTGGGGAGCCTGTTCCAGTTCTCCAGCACTGTCTGGGTGGAGAACCTTTGCCTAATCTCCAGCTGCCAACACACCCATTTTCTAGGATAAGGATAGGCTGCAAACTGAAGATATTTAAATTATGGAGATATAGGAAGTGTAAACTAATATGTTCTGACATTTCCCACACTATCTATCTGTTCTCTTGGTAACCTCAGCAGAGCCACTGTGCTCTCCCCAGGAAGGTGAGAGGCAGATTTCCATACTCCATAAAAAAATGTTTAAAATTCAACATCCAAGAGATTGAAGAGAACAGACTGAATTTTACCTGCCAACTCCTTGTAATCCACCAGGTCAAACATTACCACAGCTACTGCTGACCAGGTAACAATCAGTGCAACGACAAGAAGCCATGCTGCTGGTGAGCTGAAGGTTGTCACCAAGTCTTCTGTCATTGATTTCTTTCCCACTTTCATGGCTGAGGAGGGAACAGATCCATTCTTCCCATCCATGATCATGGTGGTTGTAGACATCCGACCTAGGGAAAGAGAGCAGAGGGCAGAGGCTGAGAGACTGGGAGAGCCAAGATGTTGAGAGGATCAGTCTTGCTTTGAAGTTGTTCACAATAGCAGAATCCAGCAGAAAAATCAGAATCTAGCAGAAAAATCAGAATCCAGCAGAAAAAAAATCAGAATCCAGCAGAAAAAAAATCAGAATCCAGCAGAAAATTAAATATATCAAATGTATCAGAGGATGTCAGAATAAATCTGGAAATGGCAGAAAGTGTCAGAAAACATCAGAAAATTAGAATGTATCAGAAAATCAGAATCTATCAGAATGCTGAAATATATGAGAATGTATCAGAATATATCAGAAAATATCAGAAAAGTCTCTGAAAGTGTCAGAATTTACCAGAAAATATCAGAAAATTGGAATATATCAGGATGTACCAGAAAATCAGAATCTATCAGAAAATCAGAATCTATCAGAAAATCAGAATCTAATCTATCAGAACACTAACATGTATCAGAATGTATCAGAACATATCAGAAAGTGCCAGAAAATCAAAATCTATCAGAATATCAAAATCTATCAGAATATTAAAATCTATCAGAATCTATCAGAATGTGTCAGAATCTATCAGAAAGTGTGTGAAAGTATCAGAATTTATGAGAAAGTGTCAGAAAATGAGACTCTATCCAAGTGTATCAGAAACCCAGAACCTATCAGACCATAGCAGAAAATCAGAATTTATCAGAAAATAAGAATACATCAAACACAGCAGGATATTAGACTATCAGAATCCATCAGAATGGTTAAAAGAAATGTAAACAATACATCCTTACAGCCAGGCCCTTGTGCTCTCTGGCAGTAGTTTTTCACTTGAGTAAAGCAAATTTGGGAGCAAACCTGGGGAAGTGGCCACCAGGAGCCTTTCTGCTTAGAATCTGACATTCTTCAGTCTGCTGCAAACAGCTAGAGACCCAGGAGAGTGACTGATGAGAACAGAAAATGTTATTAGTCTCCAAAGCACTGCCTTGGGGTGGGCTGGGGGCCAGGTCCTTAGGGCTGGGATTAACTGTGCTTCCACTGAGCAGAATGGAGCTGATTTGTCTTTGCCACTCGAGGTTTGGCTGGAATTCTGCTGTTAAGGACACCCATGGGTGGTGATGGGAACATGTATACATCTCATCTAACAGAAACACAAATTATCTGCATGCTTCCAAGTGGCAAAGAGGTTTGTAGCTGATCTCCAGACATCTTTCTTCTGGGCATGTTTAGTTTTTTTTGTTAAAAATGTATTTGTTTCATGAAAGAATCTCCTGAGAAACAAGAGTTCCAGTGCCCAAGCAGATCCTGCACTCCAGAAAACATGGCTTTTGTACTAGAAATCTGGTAAGAAGGTGAGGACATACCTGAGTTGACAGATATTCAACCCCATGGATCAGGATAGGTTGGGGGCTGAGCTGTTGGAGAGCAGGGAAGGGGAAAGGGATCTGGGGGTCCTGGTGGGTGGAAGGATGAGCATGAGCCAGCAGTGGGCTCTGGTGGCCAGGAGGCCAGTGGGATTCTGGGCTGGATTAGAAGGGGTGTGGTTGGTAGGTCAAGAGAGGTTCTTCTCCCCCTTTACTCTACCCTGGGGAGGCCACAGCTGGAATATTGTGTCCAGTTCTGGGCCCTTCAGCTGAAGAAGGAGAGGGAACTGCTGGAGAGAGTCCAGCACAGAGCCACCAAGATGATGAAGGGGCTGGAACATCTTCCTGAGGAGGAAAGGCTGAGGGAGCTGGGGCTCTTGAGCTTGGAGAAGAGGAGGCTAAGGGGTGACCTCATCTGTGCTTTTAAATATGTGTGGGGTGTCTGTCAGGAGGATGGGGTCAGGCTCTTCTCAACAGAGCCCAGGGACAGGACAAGGGGCAGTGGCTGTAAGCTGAAGCACAGGAGGTTCCATGTGAAGACAAGACCAAATGTTTCCCAGCTCAAGTGCCAGAGTACTGGCACAGACTGCCCAGAGAGCAAAGATTCCAAACCCATCTGGATGTGCTTCTGTGTGAGCTGGTCTAGGGAATCCTGCTGTGGCAGGGGGGTTGGACTGGATAATCTTTCCAGGTCCCTTCCAGCTCCTAACATTCTGTGATTCTGTGACATTCACTGTTTAAGGAACAGTTAACTAGTGATTTAATCTGCTTTTCCCCAGGGTATTAAGAAATATTAATTCTGGACACAAACCCAAACTATGGTAACTGGAACATGTCCTCATCTGAAGGTTCTCAAATTACTCTTCTTCACAGAAGAAAGTAGCAACCTAAACCAGTCTTTGCTGATGCCTGTTTACCAGTATACACAATAACAACAGTGTAAATATTCATGCCTCCAGAATCCAAACCAGAATGCAGAATATCCCCACTTAGCTTGGTTTACATCATCTGCTTGTATGCTATTGTCAAAGCATTCAAAGATGTGTTACCTATGTTCCTGATTGCTGTTACCAGATCTCCTACATCAATGTCAGTGGTTTCAGGGAGCCACAGAGAGGTCTCAGATTTGAAGGCATCAGGTGATAGCCTGGTTTGCTCATACCTTTGCTTGTGTAGATTGTCCCTCTGAGCTCATCTGTCTTCTGTCACAGCTGATACAATCTATAAAGCTGACCATTTGCTGGGATGAGAGGTAAGGAGAGGAACAGAGCTGCTCTATCTGAAGCTAAAGAGATTTGGGTTCACTTTTCATGTAGAAAATGGCACTAGAGTTAAGGTCCTAGGCTGTTGAAGAATTTCAGCTATTTGCCAGCATCACAAGTCTACAGCTTCTGTCTGAGAATCACTATATTCATATTCTTAAATAGATAAACATGGAACCTATCAGATCCTTGATATTACCCCTAGGTAGAGAAATTTATCCCCTCCTAATAAAAAGAACCCATATTGTAATAGGTCTTCTAACCCTTATGCTACTGAATATTGGATTTGTTCCTACTTGGGTAGAAATTGAGAATAATGCTCTGAAATGATGCTGAATTAACACTGATGTTTGCTTTTGTTGCTGTGCTGGGGTGGTTTTTGGTTGGTTTGGTTTTTCTTCTCTAGGGCATTGCCTTTGTGTGTGCTTCCCTTAGCTCTACCTCTTCAGCTTGCTTCTGCACAAGCATCCTGACCCTGCTCCCTGCCTTGCTTCAAGCCCTGCAAAGCTGCTCTGCTACCCAGCAGTGTTGTATAAGCAGAAGATTGGCACATTCTGGGGTTTTTGTTACTTCTTTGAAATTTAGTCTTTATTTATAGAGTGTTTATTCTGCTTAGGAATAATGTCTGTCTGCTAGCAGAGAATTTATACACTTTATTTTTAACTATTATAAAACCATCCCTGCTTCCATGCCTCCAAACATAAATTTTAGATCAAACATTTCACAGCAGGAGGAAGAAATCTGCCAAGTGACAACTAGCAATAAAGATCAGCTTCCTAAAGTCAAATTCCAAATCAATAGCATTTTGTTATCCTGCTGCATACAAAATGCAAGTCATTTCTGCATGCAACAGGTCATAAAAGGCACATTATGCTTTTTTTTCCCCCCCTTGAGGATATCAGTCAGAGTTTATGATGTGTAAGAGAGAATAGAAAGGTACTGCCTCATCCTGACAAACCTGATTAGCACCACAGCAGATCTCCAAGGACATACTAATGACAGATATTTGCACAGTTATCATACAGGCAATTAAAACTCTCTCTGTGTGTGTAGATAGAGACTTAGACATAGAATTACCATGCAAAGGATCATACCTCTAGGTCTGTTGCTGTGTCAAAACAGTTCCTTCCTTCTCAGCATCCCTGACTTTTCAGATTCAGACTGCCCTGTGCCTTCTCAGGTGAAGAAAAGAGTTTCCCATGATTTACCCACCCTAAGCAACAAAGCTCAGGTGTGCTAGAAGGTTATTTACTGCATGCTTCTGGCTGCTGATGTAAAGTCAGATTCCCCTTACAAACTCAGGATGTTATCCACTAAAATCCCCACTGTTAGATGGACTGAAGTGGAAGTGAACAGCTATTGGCTCCAGTTTGACTGGAAGTCAAGGGAAGGAAAGTGCTGTTCTACTGCTAGAGGTTCCCAAGGCAGGTGCTTGCAGCATGATTCAGGTGCTGTGGTTCAAGAGAGTTCCTCACAGGACTGGCAGGCATCATCTACAGGTAAGTTCTGAACTGCCTAGAAGAACCCAGCCAGGATGTGCTAAACCCCTGAGAATGGAAATGAGGTTTTTAAGTCCTCAGATACTGCTAGAAAGAAAATTGGCTGGGGGAGTTTATCTGAGGACTCCTGAAGAAGACATTGTTGGCTGCCACAGAGTTGCAGCTAGGCTGGACTGGATATTGATACCATCAGCATTTCATGACTCCAAAGAGAAGAGGCAATAACATCAAGATGATTTTCCTCCCCTCCTACAACCATTCTGGTATTGCAGTGCCCATGGTGCCATCCTGTAGCTTTTTCTCTGCCTGTTCCTTGCTTTACAGTGCCCAGATGTTGTCTCCATCTCCTATGTCCATTGCATTTGTCCATCTCCTACCAGTGTTAACCCTCTCCCCAAAGCTACAGTGATGCTGTTACATAACCAAGGCAAGTAAAAAGGAGATCTGCACATGAACAAAGTTTCCATGAGTTCAGCCAGCAGCACAAAAATCACAGAATAATTAAGGTTGGAAAAGACCTCTGGGATCACCAAGTCCAACCATCAGCCCAACATCCCTGCTGTGTCACCAAGTGCCACCTCTACATGGTTTATGAACCCCTCCAGGGGTGGTGACTCCACCACTGCCCTGGGTAGCCTGGGCCAATGCCTAACCACTCTTGTAGGCAAGAAATTCTTCCTAAGATCCAACCTGAACCTCCCCTGGCACAACTTGAAACCATTCCTCTTGTCTTGTTACTTGTTACTAGGACCAAGCCCTACCTGGCTCCAGCCTCCTTTCAGAGAGTTGCAGAGAGTGAGAAGGTCTCCCCTGAGCCTCCTCTTCTCCAGGCTAACCAAGCCCAGTTCCCTCAGCTGCACCTCATGAGACTTATTCTCCAATCCCTTCACCTGCAACTCCTCTTTTTCTCCACAACCTGCCAAAGGTAAGCAGAGCTGCTGCCCAAGAGTTCAGTGAAGCTTCAGGTGCCCAGTGAAGGGATGTGAAAGAGATGTTTTTGTTGCTTTGAAGCTACCTGATAGCCCTTATTGAGTTTTACTGTTACAATTGACAGGATTCATTCAGTAACTGGTAAAAATCAGACTCCTGGAGCTCTCCAAACCTCCCTTGCCACCCACATAATAGACATGTTCTCTCCCAAGACAAATTTCCCTGTCTGTATTACAGCCAACCAGAATCCAGGTCAGTTTATTTTGGATGAAAACTGTAGTGGAGCAGAAGATTCATGAGGAGATCAGTTGTCCCTGCTTTGGGGGAGGCAACATCTCTCAGAGGATGAAGGCTGTTACCCTTTCAACCCTGCAATTTGAATCCAGCACCACATGCCTGCTAAAGCCTCCTGGCACTTTGGGTGGTGACTGCTACTGATTTGCAATGAGGATGGGACCTCTGAAAAGTTCTATTTACATTTCTACCCAAGAAGATGACTTGGGGCATAGCTACCTCTGACTCCACAGCACAATTCCTCCTGCACACACAACCACCTCATCAGGTCACAGATGTCACCTTTTACATCACCAGATTGATTTGCTAAACTCCAAAAAGCTAAACCTCTGAGATTCTCACTACTGCTCTGGTTGCAGAGTTGTCACTTAGGGTATGATCTAAAGATCCATAAGGTCTTGTAAGTGTAAATAAATGTTGACAACTGGAGACAGCTTTGAGGAGAACACTGTGTGACTTTCAGAGGCTGGAGGGAGCTTGAAGTCTCTGGAAGCTTAGAGAAAACACTGTATGTGTGAGCTGTGCTCTCCTTAAGGGTCTAGAGCACAAGTGTTGTGAGGAGCAGCTGAGGGAACTGAGCTTGGTTAGCCTGGAGAAGAGGAGGCTCAGGGGAGACCTCACTCTCTGCAGCTCCCTGAGAGGAGGCTGGAGCCAGGTGGGGCTTGGATTCTTCTCCCAGGTGACTAGTGGTAGGACAAGAGGACAAGGTCCTCAGGTTGCACCAGGGGAGGTTCAGGATGGATATTAAGAAGAATTTCTTCCCCAAGAGGGTTATGAGGCATTGTCCCAGGCTACCCAGGGCAGTGGTGGAGTCACCACCCCTGAAAGGGTTCCAAACCCATATAAATGTGGTGCCTGGGGACATGGTTTACTGGTGAGCATGGGAATGTTGGGCTGCTGGTTGGACTGGATGATCTCAGAGGGCTTTTCCAACCTTAATGATTCTATGAGTCTATAATAATCATGGTTATAAGAAGTCCTTGGTTAAGGATGAACAACTGATTTTACAGTTCAGCAGCTACACCTTTGACTACCCCAGAAAACCAAAGCAAACCAAAAACCCCAAGCCAAGCCAGAGAACATTCCTAGTCCACTCAGACTCATTCAAATGGAAAACAGCAATTTTCTGTCTGTATGTTATCTCATGGTTCTTTTAGATATAAGTTTCCTCACTCTGCCAATAGCTTACCCACACAAAATAGCAAAATAAAAGAATATGAAATAAAATATAAAATATTTAGTCTACAATGCCTTTTAAAGGCTGGGCATATGAAAAGCAGAAGGCTAGGCATGCTACTAAAAAAGAAGGAGGTTTTTTCCCTTATAAATAATAATATTGTTGCTAGGGCAAATCTGCTGGGAGTTGAGAAGCCTCAGTGCAGCCTGCTGTAAAGAAGAGAGCTGGTAGATTGTAACTTGCCTGTTCCACTCCCCAGATGAAGACTCCAATAAATAGGCTGCAGAGTACTCTGGATTCAGGTCATTAATGGCTTCTGATCGACCTTTTCCACTTCACTTTGAATATTTAAATACTAATTAAGGCAGCAGAAAGGAGAAAGGATGAGTGCATAAATTGCCACTGTATGCTGAGCACTGCCTCGAGCCTTGGGCTTTAACCTGATGACCTTATCAGTGCACTGCTGCCCTGCTGGAGCAGGTAGGAGTCTCAGCCTAGGGTAAGAAAGGTACCACAGGGAGAGGAGGACACAGGATGAGAACCCTTCAGTGAAGGGCTGGGCAATGGATGTCCAAACTTCTGCTGCATTTTTCACTCTGAGTGAGTCTACAGAGCTGTGCAGTTCTCCCAATAATCAGGGAAAAGAAGAGACTATGCCTACAGCTGCTGCTCAGGTGGTTCTAAAGCCTGACTCTGCCACCCTCCTCTCTTCATCTCTCTCTTGTGCTTTCTGCACCCTTGGCTTGTACAAACAGAAAGGAAAAGGCAGAATTTCTGCTGTGGTTAGCAGTTGGTGGCTTGCAATAAAAGAGCAGTAACAATGTACTTTTCTGGTGTGGACTGATGAATTTTTTTTGTCCAGAAAGCTTTTGCCTCATCATAAGCATGTAGCCAATTTCCCATCACTTCCAGAGGCACAGGGAGTTGAAAGCTCTTCACTGGCCTTTTTATCTCCTTTATACTTTCAAGTGGGAACAAAATGCTGAGCAGGGAGAAGGGAGACCCTTAGAATCCACTGTACACACCTGAACAAAGAGCCTTCACCAACTTCTCTGGCCAGCACCAGAGGCCAAGAGATGCAGATACTGGACAATAAGGACCAGAAATGCTCAGAGGAGTCCAACTGGGCACAACCTTTTGCTCTCCTCCAGATGCTGCT
The DNA here is from genome assembly GCA_013399015.1 of Galbula dea. Classification (NCBI taxonomy): domain Eukaryota; kingdom Metazoa; phylum Chordata; class Aves; order Piciformes; family Galbulidae; genus Galbula; species Galbula dea. The sequence goes on from VWZX01000699.1 coordinate 43,164, forward strand.
AAAGGATGTGATTGAAGTGGGTTTAAACTCACTTATTATGGATGATCTGTAGTCCTGGGAAACTTCAAGAGGTTGAGGAACATAGTTAGAGCCACTAATATGGATGATGTTTTCCATTGGAAAACGAATATAGAGGCAAGGCTTTTCCTACCACTGTTAGAGAGGCAGATGGAAAGAGGGAAAGTCACTTCAAGAGGCAAATTCAGCTCCTCTCTCCCACCATGGTCTGGAACAGACTCAGTGATCAGCTCAGAAGTGGGTGGTGAGCCCCTAGTGTAGGTCTCCTGCTTATGAAGGAGCTTCTGCAAGCTGTTGAGCAGAAAGGTGACAATATGAAGAGAAACTGATTAATTTATTTAGAGCTGCAGCATCACTCTCTTGAGATGGATGACACTCAACTTTTCCCTCTGTATTGTGTTGTTTCCCTCTCCATAGGAATGAATGCAACTGGAATAACTAAAAGGGGGGAAGATGTGAAAGGAGTTTCATAACCAGCACCAGGCTTTTCAGACCTCTGAATTAATCACCCAGAGGACTCAAGTGTTGCTCTACAGTTTCTGTAATTAAAGTGCAAAGAGAAAAAGCTCTCAACACATATCATGTATATATTGACAAACTCCTCCACGTTAAAAGGTAGCCTTCCTGCAGACTAAGGGCTTAGAAAGCTGTGGCTGGGACCATTTACAGATTTATTGGTGACTGCTGGTTATAAAAATGTAATAATGTGGCAAATAGGGTTGGAGATTATGCAGCAAGCCATTCTACATGACAAAAGGGCTGGAAGAGAGATTATGGACTATAGAGAGGATGAAAATTAAGTGAGTGATTGAATTCAGAACAAGGCATTTCTAATTACATATGGTGCTGTGTACTTTCTTAATTTCCTTTTCTCTTCTGCTAGCTGCATTGGTTTGAATTCTGATCAACAGAGAGCATCTGATAATGTAACCAAGCAAATTGTATTAATCTCTTCTGTCCATTCTCCAAGGAATTATGGACCTTGATCTTTTGATCTCATTGATTTCAAGAAGGAGTTTGTAGAAGAAAAGCTACATCCTATCAAGCCATTGCATTATGGAGTTCAAAGCAAATGTGTGCTTCCTACAGTGTCACCAGACAATACTAATAGCAATACTACTGGCAATAAATACTAGGAGGTGAAAGCTAGAAGTTATTCATGTTGTATTTTAAGGCATGCTATGTATTTTGAGACTGGAATAATGATTTAGGATACTGTGGTGGGTTGGCCTTGGCTGGATGTTAAGTGTCCTCCTAAGTCTCTCTCTGATTCCTCACCTCAGCTGGACAGGGAAGAGAAAACCTAACAGAAGGCTCCTGGGGGAAGGTAAGGACAGGGAGAGATCACTCAGCAATCAGCATCATGGGCAAACAGTCTCAGCCTGGGGAAATTAACTTATTACCAATCAAATCAGAGTAGGGTCATGAGTAATAAACCCAGAACTTCAAACATCTGCCTCCTAACTTTCCCTTCTTCCTGGCCTTCAGTTTATTCCTGATTTTCTCCACTTTCTCCCCAGCAGTGGCACAGGGGGCTGGGGAGTGGAGGTTGTAGTCAGCTCCTCACAGGTTGTCTCTGCCACTCCTCCCTCCTTAGGGGAAGGACGCCTCATGCTCTTCCCTTGCTCCAGTGTGGGATCACTCCCAGGGGAGGCAGTTCTCCAGGAACCACTCCAGTTTGAACCTTTCCCATGTGCTGCAGGGGCATCTCTGCTCTGGTGCCTGCTCCTCCTTCTTCTCTGAACTTAGCATCTGCAGAGCTGTTTCTCTCACATATTCTTACACCTCTCTGGCTGCAGTTCCAAAGACTTTCCCCCCCCTTTCTTAAGCATATTGTCACAGAGGTGTTACCACCATCACTGATGGGCTCAGCCTTGCTCCATCTTGGTGCTTGCTGCATTGGCTCTAGCTGACACAGGGGAAGCTTCTAACAGAAGGTATCCAAGATTTTTAAACCATATTTTACTTCTGTTAATGCTTCTCTTTTGCTCTTTCTTTGCACTGTTAACTTCCATGGGAACAGGATCTTTTCCCTTTAAGAACCTGCTGCTTCTCCCCTACTTGCCCTCCTAATTCTTCCATTGTGATATTACAACCATTTCCATGTCAATCACTTGGGAGGATTATGGTGATTCTTAATGGGAGGGAGCAGCAAGAGAAAATGAACTTTTAAGAAACAAATCTCCTATCTTTATGCAAATGCCCTTTAAAATAAAAAGGAGAAAGAGAAAATATATGGGAGGATATAGATTTTTTTTTCCCCACATGCAACAATTTTTTCCAAGCCTGCTGTGAAATGCTAGTGGCTTGAAAGAAAAGAAACATGGAAAACTCAGAAACTAAGCTCCAGTGTTTTTAAATACAGTTCTTAATCTATTCTCTCTTTCTTATGTAAGGCATGATAGACTTGGTATAAATCAACCTCTGAAATAACTAATCAGCTGAAGCACCAGAGCTCTTCACCAGACTCCAGGAATACTAAAGGAAAAGAATTCCATAGCTCACATTTCTCATCTAGCTACAATTATTTGCTGCACGAATCTGGGTTTGATATTTCTGAAGGTAGCTACTACAGTTACTTTAAGGACACTTTTGTGTCCATCAGAGGTGGATTGTATCTCATGTAACAATTGCTGGAGTGTGGCCAGAGAAGGGCAAGGAAGCTGCTGAATGGAGTAAATCCATGGAGGAGTAATTAAGGATTGTCTACAACAGCTCAGAGCTTGTCATGGGACAGTAAAGAAGGAAGTTATCTACAGCTGGGAAATTCAGTTTGCTGCAGCAACATCTGTAAATGAGACAAAAGATCTTCAGAAGATTCTGAAAAGAAGTGGAGATATATAACTGAGAAAAGGTCTTTTTACTCCAGACAGATTTCCTCTCCAGTGAAGAGCAGGAACAAAACTCCTACCAAACATCTCCTCCACTCCCCCTCCCCCCCAAAAAAAAGCAGGAAGCATTGATACTTGCAAACCTTACAGGCATCATTTGCATTTTGGGGAATGCTTCATGGGGTCCTGTTGAAAAAATACTGATGTTAGCTCCTACTTGCTCTGGAGGTGCTGAGCTACCTGAAGTGCAGTATTAGATCAATTACATATGAAGAAGAGGAGTCTGAATCTGTCTGTCCAGATGTCTTGAAGCAACCTGAGAACCTCAAGGTGGGGAAGTAGAAACCAGTTACAGCCAGACCCCAATGACACTGTGTGTTAAAATACCACCTGCAGTCAAGCAAGTTACCACTCTCTCAGCTCTCATACTTCCAACCTTTGACTTCAAAGAGCCCAATTAGCTCAGCAGATGCCTGCAGGATTTAGGAGCCCACAGCCCATTGGAAATTCATATGAGATGAGTCCTCAAGCACTTGAAAAGTTGAAGTTCAGTGATTTGGATCTTCTGGGTTGTTGGGCCTGCTGAAATAGTCTTCTAGGACTGTTTGTGTTGTGAATCTCTCTGCAATAATTTATACCTAAAAAGCCTTTGGAAAGATAAGTGAGGGAAGCCCTAAGGGCCAAGTCTAAGAGAGAGCAGGTTTTACTGGGGAATTTTATTGATCATTTTATTTACAGCTCTATCCCTTCCTGTAGTAATTTCTTGAGAACTTAGCAGGCCACAGAGGTTCACAATAATCAACACAGAATAAAATACTTCTCTGAAATCAAAATTGCAGCAGGTGTAGTTGATAAGAACAAGAAAAGTCTGCTTTACTTCAGTTTAAACCAGCAACCATGCATAGCAAGGGGGCAGTGAGCTGCTGACCTTCCAACAGATAGGAAGTCTGGAAGTTGTACATTTACATTTTTCTCTTGAAAATAACTCTACAGTTTGATGGGGTTTTTTTACATCTTCTTTTAGAAATGTTGAGACTGGCCCAAGAATCCAATATTTCATTTCCAGAAGTGTAAATAAATTCTGACCATGCAGCCCTAAACTATCAGCACCCTGAAAAACCCATTCTTGGCTTGGTTCTACACCTCAGTTTTGTTATTAATTGCTAGTAATATCTCCCATCCTTTAGAAAGCAAAAGCTGGTGCTCTAAAACAGTAACAAGAAGTTTTACCTCCCTGTTCATCTTAGACATCTGACATTTCAGGAGGAGATGCCAAAGGGATATTTAGATGTACTTGTGAGCTGATATCAGCTGAGAGGTACATCTTATCTTTGAAAATGTCACAATGAAGACTGGAGGAAAATGGTTGCCATTTATCTTTAAATAGCATGAAACCTTTTGAAGCCAGAGCACTGTATGCATTCCCCTTGATATGTGCTTTGGAAAACTCAACTCTACACATCCCTGACAACTTCAGAGAAAAACATTGACTTTGGTTTTCTGCTAGGAAACAACAGAAAAGAGAAATATGTTCCCATCTGTAAGATAATGAGAGTTAAAATAAATATTGAAACTCACTGGGGTAAACAGTAGTTTACAAATATCTGTATCTTCTTCCTGGACAAGGGCAGCAGTACAAAGAAATGCTGTGAAGGCAATTCCAGATCACAGAATCACAGAGCCTTTTGTTGGAAAAGACCTTGAAGGTCATTGAGTCCAGCCATCAGCACAGGACTGCCAGGTCACCACTAAACCATGTTCCTCAGCACCATAACTCCATGACTTCTGAACACTTCCAGGGATGGTGACTCCACCACTGCCCTGGGCAGCCTCTGCCAGGGCTTGCCAAGTCTTTCAGTGAAGAACTTTCTCCTAATGACCAACTGGGTCAATGAGGCCATTGCCTCTTGTCCTCTCACTAGTCACCTGGGAGAAGAGCCCAAGCCCCAGCTGGCTCCAGCCTCCTCTCAGGGAGCTGCAGAGAGTGAGAAGGTCTCCCCTGAGCCTCCTCTTCTCCAGGCTAACCAACCCCACTTCCCTCAGCTGCTCCTCAGAAGAATTGCATTCTCCTTAAGTCACAGCATGAGGCACCTCTACAGTTTTGACTTTAATTACCAGCTCTGTGATCATTAGCCCAGCACCCAACCTGATGGCAGAGGCTGGGGTGGGTGAAGGAAGAAGCCTAGCCTGAAAAGCTCCCACAGCCACCCTCTGAGGCACAACCCCTGCCTGGGAGGCCACGAAGGGAAAGGTGTCTGTAGGAAGCAGCTCTGGATCATGCTGTGCCAGGGAGGCAGATCCTCCCAGCTGGCAAGGGAGTTCTGAGGCTTAGGTGAGGCTGTGGTGCAGACAGGGCTTGGTTCCCATGTGCCACCATTTCCCCCTGGCTGCCCTCAGAGGCCAGCACCATCACCTCTCAAACAAAGAGGATGTTTTTGGTTTAGGATTCAGGCTTTAGAAAGGAATAAAGAATTTGGATCCACTGGTTTAATTAAGTGACTCAGAGAAATGATGACTTCATCTTGGAAATGATTCATCTGAAAGATTTACTTGTAGGCTAACAGTCCTTATTCAGTGACAGATGAGATCTGAAGACAAAGATATCTAAACCAAAAGAAGACTTATTTTTAATATCTATCTAAATAGAGTGTGTCTAAAATATCTCTTTATCCTTTAGCTTCTAAGCATATAAGCTCAGGAAGAATACAGTAATGATAAGCCTATGTGTTTGCAATATACACAAAATAAAACTAACCTCTACTGAGAGACATCTTGGTTCAATTATTTTAACAACATAAGAATTTAAATTCCCAAAACTATTCAAACTCCTCATGCTTCTGTAGAGCCTAGACTGCCACAAAATTATCATGCCTTTGAATTCACTCTTGATGCATTTTTTCTCATCAGCACTTGCATCAAAATGTCACCAAAGTGTTGAAACCTCCCTGAGTTACCCTTTCTGGGCACCTCTCTGCCCTGGCTGTGACTGGGGCAATGTTTATTTACATGTTTGGAATGTGAATCTTTCTGAAGTTGATGGCCTCTCTCAATTCTTGTTTCTGCATGAGGCAAAACAGGGTTCCACATGGTTTGGTCATGGAAGACTAATTAACCTCTATGTAGATCTCAGCAGAGCAGTCCTCAAGGCTTAGTGATAGATCTTAGAACAGAAGAAAACCTTTCCAATTTTTTAACAGCATCATCAATCCAAAACTCATTCATAAGGTTAAAGTCCTGCCTCAACACAGTTTAAAAAGATTTTAGTCTGAGTTTTAAATAGGTGGTGGCCCATCTCTAGGTGGCCTTTTCATGTTGTTACTCCTAACTGCAACAGAAAGTGAGATATATACTAGAGGAAAATGTTGACCTGGTTGGAATGATGGTTTCCTTATTTCCTCTCATGGATTCTAAACCAAATAATCTTCAGCATCTGCTGTAAACATGCACAAAGTCATCACACAACCACTCAGCTCTCCTCCACCAGCTCTAACACCTCCCCACATGCTCTGTAATAGCAGATCCATATAGTAGGAGCTCCAGTATTCCTAGCCCACAGTAACAGCAGGTGCTGCAAAGTTTCCACCCAGCTTGAGTGCCTTGTATGCACATCAGACACTTGCAGGACCTCTATAATGTTCCTGGCATGTCACCCCAGCCTTCCTTCTTTTGTGCTTTGTTCCCTGGCTCTCATGGTGACAGGAAAAGAGAAGAACAAAGATACTTACCTATGCCTGAAGTTCAACCATGGTGCCTGAAGAGGATATTGATGCATATTTCATCTTTCATCCAGCAGAAAAAAAGAAACCCTTTTGTTCCATATCAATGAAATAGAGACAGCAGCTGAAAGGACATTTTTCAGCCTGGTGTTGCTTTCCAAATAGACTCTGGTGTCTTCACAAATCTTCTGCTGATGCTCAAACATGCTCATATGAAGGCAATGTTTTCCTATTTACTAAACCTTCACATAGTCTCAGGTCATATTGAAAATGTGCAATTCTGTTCTGGGTATTTTTATAGATCTTCAAATCTATATTTATTTCCTCCTAGTCTTCTAACATTCATCTTCACTCCAGCTGACAGGCTCATGTAAGGCCACAGGATTTTCATTCATTGAGCAATTAACTGAAGATCAAAGGCCACAATGAAGGTCTGGCAGGAGACAGACCTGAACTCAAGTCTCCTACTCTAACTTCTGGCTCATTGTTATGGGGCTAATGGGACGAGGTTCAACAAGGGCAAGTACCAGTTCTTGCACTTGGGTCACAACAGCCCCAGGAATGCTTCAGACTTGGGGCAGAGTGGCTGGAAAGCTGTCCAGCAGCAAAAGACCTGGGGGTGCTGGTTAACAGCAGCTGAAGATGAGGCAGCAGAGTGCCCAGGTAGCCAAGAAGGCCAACAGCATCCTGGCTTGGATCAGCACTGGTGTGGCAGCAGAGCTAGGGCAGGGGTTGTCCTCCTGGGCTGGGCACTGGGGAGGCCACAGCTCCAATCCTGGCTTCAGTTTTGGTCTCCTCATTGCAAGAAGGGCACTGAGGTGCTGGACGGTGTCCAGAGAAGGGCAAGGAAGGTGGGGAAGGGTCTAGAGTACAAGTGTTGTGAGGAGCAGCTGAGCGAACTGGGCTTGGGTAGCCTGGAGAAGAGGAGGCTCAGGGGAGACCTTCTCACTCTCTGCAACTCCCTGAGAGGAGGCTGGAGCCAGCTGGGGCTTGGGCTCTTCTTCCAAGTGACTAGTGATAGAATAAGAGGCAATGGCCTCAAGTTGCAGCAGGGGAGGTTCAAGTTGGATCTTAGGAAGAATTTCTTGCCTGCCAGAGTGGTTAAGCATTGGCCCAGGCTGCCCAGGGCAGTGGTGGAGTCACCATCCCTGGAGGGCTTCCAAACCCATGCAGAGGTGGCACTTGGTGCCATGGGTTAGTGGCATGGTGGTGTTGTGTGGATGGTTGGACTGGATGATCTCAGAGGTCTTTTCCAACCTTAATGTTTCTATGATTCTCTGATTCTACCCTGTGTAATCTTTAAGCTAAATACATCACAGGCTTCCTCTGGGTGCAGTTGTTAATCACTGCTCATCCTTTCCAGCCATTTATAGACATTCATTATGTGCCTGAAGGTTCTTGAGATCTTTCCATCCTGGGTTTTAAGAACACCAATGCTCTTGCTACTTTCTTAGCTTGGAAAACTTTCAAGTAATTCTCTGGAGTTTCTTGAATATTAATAGAGCAGTCTCAACTCATAACTGTGTCAGGATAATGAAAAGTGATAGAAATGTCCTGTGCAGAAGTTGACAGTCCTTTCTACATATTTAAGAGAGCTTTTGGGAGCTGCTTAGTTATTCTGTATGTATCTTTGCAAGATTTTGGTGACTGTGATATTCTGGTCAAAGACCTATTCATCATCTAACCTGCCTTTATTAATTTCCTTTTCTATTATATCAGGAGAATGCAGCTTCAGCTGTAATTAGATAGGTGATAATAAGGAAAAAAATGCATACTTCCACATTTATTGAAGAAGAACATTTACATTACAGGTGATATTTCAGCCTCAGAGCTCACACTGACCACATTCTTATGGCCACTGAACTGATAATCTTTCACTCCCTGGCACAATTCATCCCCCAAGAAGTACAATGCCTTCAGAATGCTATTAAAGTATGATGGTGGAAGACAAGAATAGGCACAAAATGGATCTAAAATAATTGAAGGACTAAAAATGAATAACATTCACAATAGGAACTAGAACTAGGCCAAAAGATATTGTAAGAGCATTTGCTATAGCTTTTTTTCTTTGGTTTTTGATTCAAGGTAGTGCTTTATTTAAACCTTAGGCCAGGTGCCACATAGCAAGCCTGAAAGAAACTGTTCTTAAAACATCATTCTATCCAGTGTGGGATGATGTTCCTGATGTTCTCAACAGGATGATGCTCTTAAAACATCATTCTGTACAGTATAGGATGAGCTTGATGTATAGGATGGTGGTCTTGATGTTCTTAAAACATTCTACACAGTATAGGATGAGGTTCTTGATGTTCTCAACTCTAGCTACATGCTACACAGCATCCAGTGTGCTCCCCAGGACCTGCAGAAGCAGACTGCTTTTGTACAGGTTAGTGGAGAAAGCTAAAGTGCCTGTTGGGGTTCTTCCACCACTGGGAACAAAAGGTTCTCACCACCTAACCAAGAAAATAAGACTTCAAGAAGACATCAGAGCCTACTTCCACAGCCAGATCAACAGTTCATTCCTGTTCATCCTACTGATCAAGGACATTCATTTTAAGGGACATTCAGGAAACCTGGTGGGAGAGAGTTGGAAATTTCCCTTGTCACCAAATGGGTAGGTGCAGGTTAGATTTTCTTCCCTCCATTTCCAGAAATGTTTAGATCTGGTGAACTACAACCCTGGGGGGAAGGCTGGAGATTCTCCTCAGTCCTCCTTTCACTGCTGATGTATTTATAGAAACATTTTTTCATTGTCTTTTACGTCAGTAGCCAGATTAAGTTCTGCTTTGGCCTTAGCCCTTCTAATTTTCTTCCTGCATAACCTCACGACATCCTTGCACTCCTCCTGAGTTTCCTGACCCTTCTTCCAAAGGTCATAAACTCTTCTCTCTCTATTTTTTTTTTTGCCCTGAGTTCTAGCCAAAGCTCTCTGTTCAGCCAGGCTGGTTTTCTTCCCCACTGGCTCATCTTTCAGCACATGGGGTCAGCCTGCTGCTGCTGTGCCTTTAAAATTTCCTTCCTGAAGAAGGTCCTGCCTTTCTGGACCTCTTTGCCCTTCAAGACTGCCTCCCAAGGGACTCTGTCATCCAGTCTCCTAAACAGGTCAAAGTCTGTTTTCTGGAAGTCTAGGGTGGTAATTTGGTAGACCCCTCTCCTTACTTCTTCAAGAATCAAAAGCTCTACCATGTTGTGACCACTGTGCCCAAGACAGCCTCTAACCATCACATCTCCCACCAGTCCTTCTCTGCTCACAAAGAGCAGGTCCAGTCAGGGATATTCCCTAGCTGGCTCAAGCACCAGCTGTCTCAGGAAGTTGTCTTCCACACACTCCAGGAACTTTCTAGACTCCTCCCTCTCTACTGTATTCTATTTCCATCAGACACCTGGCAAGCTGAAGTCCCCCATGAGAACAAGGGCATTCTCACCTGTGGTGTTCAGAGAAGGGCAAGGAAGGTGGGGAAGGGTCTAGAGCACAAGTGTTGTGAGGAGCAGCTGAGGGAACTGGGCTTGCTTAGCCTGGAGAAGAGGAGGCTCAGGGGAGACCTTCTCACTCTCTGCAGCTCCCTGAGAGGAGGCTGGAGCCAGGTGGGGCTTGGGCTCTTCTCCCAAGTGACTAGTGACAGGACAAGAGGCAATGGCCTCAAGTTGCAGCAGGGGAGGTTCAGGTTGGCTATGAGGAAGAATTTCCTGGCTTCTAGAGTGGTTAGGAATTGGCCCAGGCTGCCCAGTGGATTTCCCACTTGTGATAAACAAAAGGAAGAGACATGGAGATGTGTCTCTGGGAGGAGGACCTGGCTACACTTGTTTCTGGAAGGGGGATAAAAGAGAGAGTAAGATGGGAAAGAAGAGTTTTGGCTGTTTCTGATCTGGAAATTCATCATTTTTTTCATCTGGTTTGCTAACAGCAGAGTAGAGCTTTACATTCTCCAGAGCTTTACATTCTCCAGAGTACTAGAATCTCCAGAGTACCAGAATCTCCAGAGCTTTACATTCTCCAGAGCATTTCACTCTCCAGAGCACTAGAATCTCCAGAGCACTAGAATCTCCAGAGCATTTCTGGTGGCTTTTTTTTGTAATCAATACAAACTGACTCTGTCTGGAACAAGAAATTCATTTTAGGATACATGTATCTCACATGGAATAATTTTGCTTGTGTGTCTGATAACACAGCTACTCTTGCTGTGAAGAGAAACCTTTGTATTTAGTTCTGAGCTGACATGCCTCTTCCTAAAGGGATAAAGTTATCAAATATATTTAGACTTTTGAGCCCTTATTTTTGTTTTTAATTTAAGCAGGTGAAAAACCTATATTCTCAGAATCCACTCCCAAAATAGGCTCCAGCTTTGCAGGTTGTGACAGCAATTATGCAGAGTATATAGTGGTTCTGCTCCAAGTGATAGGATGCAGTCAACCATCCAGTCATGGAGCTGTCCTAGGCAGGCAGAGGCCATATCTAACCTCCATCATGGGTCTGCTGCTATAAATGAAGTTAGAATAATAATACCCCTGATAGAAGAATGAAACCAAACCAACAGCAACTGTTTCAAGTGGTGAGTCTAACTTTGGATATGTCCTTGTGAAATGCTCAGGTGTTTTAATACAACTTTGAATGGTGATCATAAAAACATAGACTGCTTTGGCTTGGAAGGGACCTTCAAGGTCCTCCAGTTCCAAACCCCCTGCCATGGGCAGGGATGCCACCTACCAGACCAGGTTGTTCAGGGTCACATCCAACCTGGCCTTGAACACTGCCAGGGATGGAATATAATGTCCAGGAAAAAGAGAGTTAGAAATCATCCCTTATAAAACCACAATTGAAATAATACTAAATTCATATACAGTTTAAATATTGAGATTATAAAACTCTGAGATGTATATAACCTGAAATGTATTCATATAAATATATCTCATAGAAATAGATCTCACACATATTCATGTGCTGTCACCTCTTTGGGATGTTAAGCTGCATTCTGCATTATATATGCTCAGGTATCCATTCAGTTGACTCCAGCAGGAGTTACATAGCTAGACCTGAAGTCAAAGTTAAGGTGCTACCTCTTGTAGGAGGAAAAGGTCAAAGCAAAATAAGGCTCTTAACACTTGAAGAGATGCATTAAATTATACCTCTAAAACCAGTAAAACAGTTACCAGAAAACACTATTGATGGTAATTGCATCAATTGTGACTAACCTCTTAGCAAAGATTGAAACAAGATTTTTGCCTTCCTGACATGCCCAGAGAACCACAACTGAAATCTACATAATGGAATGGGGGGGGGAGAGGAGAACTGGAGTTGATTTACATACCAAAGAAGGCTACAAAGGCTTGGATTCATTGTGCCTCTGACAATTTGACTCCAGGCAAAGGTACAGAGATACTTTTGAAGTGGGGAGAATAGAAGCATGGAGAGGGAGTCGCAGGGCTTTACTCATTACATGTTTGGAAAGGATTTTTTCCAGCTGTCTTTGAAGCTAGAAAGAGGAGCCTGTTCCAGGGANTTATGCAGAGTATATAGTGGTTCTGCTCCAAGTGATAGGATGCAGTCAACCATCCAGTCATGGAGCTGTCCTAGGCAGGCAGAGGCCATATCTAACCTCCATCATGGGTCTGCTGCTATAAATGAAGTTAGAATAATAATACCCCTGATAGAAGAATGAAACCAAACCAACAGCAACTGTTTCAAGTGGTGAGTCTAACTTTGGATATGTCCTTGTGAAATGCTCAGGTGTTTTAATACAACTTTGAATGGTGATCATAAAAACATAGACTGCTTTGGCTTGGAAGGGACCTTCAAGGTCCTCCAGTTCCAAACCCCCTGCCATGGGCAGGGATGCCACCTACCAGACCAGGTTGTTCAGGGTCACATCCAACCTGGCCTTGAACACTGCCAGGGATGGAATATAATGTCCAGGAAAAAGAGAGTTAGAAATCATCCCTTATAAAACCACAATTGAAATAATACTAAATTCATATACAGTTTAAATATTGAGATTATAAAACTCTGAGATGTATATAACCTGAAATGTATTCATATAAATATATCTCATAGAAATAGATCTCACACATATTCATGTGCTGTCACCTCTTTGGGATGTTAAGCTGCATTCTGCATTATATATGCTCAGGTATCCATTCAGTTGACTCCAGCAGGAGTTACATAGCTAGACCTGAAGTCAAAGTTAAGGTGCTACCTCTTGTAGGAGGAAAAGGTCAAAGCAAAATAAGGCTCTTAACACTTGAAGAGATGCATTAAATTATACCTCTAAAACCAGTAAAACAGTTACCAGAAAACACTATTGATGGTAATTGCATCAATTGTGACTAACCTCTTAGCAAAGATTGAAACAAGATTTTTGCCTTCCTGACATGCCCAGAGAACCACAACTGAAATCTACATAATGGAATGGGGGGGGGAGAGGAGAACTGGAGTTGATTTACATACCAAAGAAGGCTACAAAGGCTTGGATTCATTGTGCCTCTGACAATTTGACTCCAGGCAAAGGTACAGAGATACTTTTGAAGTGGGGAGAATAGAAGCATGGAGAGGGAGTCGCAGGGCTTTACTCATTACATGTTTGGAAAGGATTTTTTCCAGCTGTCTTTGAAGCTAGAAAGAGGAGCCTGTTCCAGGGAGAAGGTTTCTCTCTGCCTGGCATTTCCTATTTTCCTTTCTTATGCTAAATGCCTTTGCATGGCACCAAGCAGAACTTTCAGGCCAGAGACTAGCTCGTACTGTGCTGCAGAACTGGTTCTAAAACAAAGCCCAACTCAGGCACAGGACTCAGGTGAGGTTTGTTCAGGACTGGAAGCCACAGCATTTTTACTCTGATTTCCAAGGGCAGAAGCCAGCACTGGCCATGATATTGAGCAGGTGAACTCCTTTGACTGAAGTTATGACCTTGGCAAGTTCTAGGACATGAGACAGTCTGGGATGAAAAACAGACAAAATAAATCAGTGTCTTCTACAGGTTTTGTGGTTAGTCTCCTGGGCAGGAGATGATCTGTTCTGGGAGCTCAGCTCTAAGGAGCCTGAGGAAGTCTGGAGCTGCTTGCTGTGTGCTTTACCATGTTCTTCTGATTACCTTTTACATTTAGAGGAGGGATCAGTGACTTGCCCTGCATGTTACCTGCAGTATTATCTAGCAGATCTTGGAAGAGGGAGGAGAGGAGAAAGAGAAACATAAAATACAAATAAAGGGCTCCTGAACTATAGAAGTATTTATTATATTTATATNTTAGATTGGATATTAGGAGGAAGTTCTTCACTGTCAGGGTGGGGAGACACTGGCACAGGTTGCCCAGAGAGGCTGTGGAAGCTCCATCCCTGGAAGCTTTGAAGGCCAGGCTAGCTGGGGCTGTGGGCAACCTGCTCTAGTGGGAGGTGTCCCTGGCAGGCAGGGGGTTGGGACTAGATGATCTTGAAGGTCCCTTCCAACCTGGGCCATTCTATGATTCTATTTAATAGACGGATATTTAGGGTTTCTTTCTCTCTAAACCCCACAAATGCAGTGTGAAAGGCTATATCAGTCATGCTACTAGTAACCAGCCAACAGGAATCTCTGTCTCTTCTCCATTCTTTTGGAATGATAGAAGATAAATGCAGAAAATATTAGCAGCTAAAAGTACTCAAAATATAGACTAGATTTTTGCAAGGATCAGGTCCCTCAAGATATACATTTAGACTTTTGGGAAGCTAAGTAGCTGCAGAGATTTCATTTTTAAATTAGGAGGAACTGATCACCCCAATGACTCAAAAATGCTGCTAGGCTTTTAAACACATTTCTCATGCTATAATAACCTTAAAATAGCTTCCAAATACTTATGAGCACAAGGTTCTTTTACTAGAAAGTGAAGAAATGAGCAGACCTACAGTCCAGCTGTTGGCACACACACACACATTTAGCCCTTCATGGGCTAGCAACAAGATGCACTAGTCTAAACCTCTTGTGTATAGCTGCTGTCCACAGCTGTCTTGATTTCTGAGAGGTGATCTAAAGCAATGATAAGTCAGAGTTTCTTTGTACCAACTGAACATTCATATGAATACTCAATTCCTATGAAAACCCCACACTTAAGCTAACAAATTTTGGCCCCACACTTGCCTCAACAGGCTATAAGAACGCACCCAGGCTGCAGCCAAACTAACCAGCTCAGGTGTCCACAGAGCAATCCAAATTTTAAGGCATTTCAGGGAGAGTTTGGAGCTTCTGGTCCCCCCCTAAAGTCTTACTCTTTTTCCAGGCACTCCTGTGTTATCTGACTTTTTGTTTCTCTGGGTAATCAGGCTATTGACTTTACCTGCTAGTCCTGAACAGGAGCAGACTGATTCCTTCATAAAATCATCCCCAAAACTGCTGCATTTTCCTTACCCTGCTGCAAAAGGTACAGGAGCTGCTTCCTTCTCAATGTAGAACACCAGGAAAAGAAGACATCCATCTGTTCATGTTGCAAATGTGCTTGTGGAAAATAGATTCTACAGGAACCTCTGAAACCCCTGCTTAAACAGCAGCACAGCTGAAGGCTTGGCACCACCTCACATGCCTCTAGACATCAGAATCAGAATCATAGAATCATAGAATAGATCATAGAATAGTTTAGGTTGAAAGGGATCTTTCAAGGTCATCTAGTCCAACCTACCCTGCAATAGGTCCAAGTAGATCAGGTTGCTCAGAGCTCCAGACAACCTGACCTGGGATGGTTCCAGGGATGGGACATCTCCCACCTCTCTGGACCCTCTCCACCAGGTCCATGTTCCTCCTGTGCTGAAGACTCCAG
This sequence comes from Galbula dea, assembly GCA_013399015.1. Classification (NCBI taxonomy): domain Eukaryota; kingdom Metazoa; phylum Chordata; class Aves; order Piciformes; family Galbulidae; genus Galbula; species Galbula dea. The sequence continues at coordinate 58,504 of VWZX01000699.1, forward strand.
AGCTGGGTGCATTACTCCAGGTGAGGTCTCATCACAGCAGAGGAGCAGAATCAGCTCCCTTGACCTGAGAAATGAATCCTCTCATCTAATTTATTCACCCTGGCCCCTTTTGCAGTCAGCACAACACACTTCTAGCAGCAACTCATGAATTACCATGAGAAGCAGCTCTCTCCCTCTTGCCTCTAGTGTGACTTTGCTAAACTTTTTGCCAGCTGAAGGCTTGCTGTTATCTTCTGGCCATCAGGCTGGTGAAAGTCCTGCTGATTTTCCCCATTGGCTTCTCTGTGTTATTCCCCATCCCTTCTCAGCTTCACCTCTGCTAATCTTGGAGCAGAGAAGATCTGGTTACATCTCCCTTTTGGAACAGTTTACATCTCCAAACTTTCTGGAGTTTATCAAACAGCCTGAGAGATTCAGAAATTCAGAAGCTAATTTGGATTTTGTGGCTGACAAGCTGTGTGTGGCCCTGGGGCTAGGCTGTCTCCTTGCAGCAAGCTCCCAGACAGAGCACATGTGTAGCTGCACAGCTCTCAGCAGCAAAATAAGGACCAAATTGTGACTCATTGGCACATTTCTCTTTGACTCCTGCTCCTCTCTTGCTCCACTGGGGAAATAAGTTGTGGCAGACAAACAGCTGGCATAGAAACCTTGTCTCTCCCCTCCCCTCATCAGATCAGTGCAGAGTCCCCAGTGCATGGCAGCAGGCAGAGCTGAGGCTCTCTTCACACTTCCCTGCGTGGGAGGCTGAAGTGCCAGGGGAGAGCCAGCAGCCCTTGCACTCTGACCTGCACTAGATTGGACTAGAAAGGACCAACTCAGGGGCTGCTGCTGGAGCTCTCATGCACATACAGATGAAGCTGTCCCTTGGTCAAAGCCATTTTTCAGAGGTGTCAGAGTGGTTTGGGTTCATACTTCAGCAGTGGCAGCTCTACCTACACCTGCCTTTGAGCCCAGGCCAGTCCTTGTGTCCAGAAGCATAGCAGAGGAGCAGTTACACACTCATGGCTTTCTAGGCAAGCTCTTTAGTGGATCAGAGTAAAGTCCCTGGTCCCAACAGAATACTCAGTAACAGCTGAAATCATGGAGAGAGAGAATCAGAGCATCATTAAAGTTGGTAATGACCTCTAAGAGCATGGATCCAACACCCCCATGCCACTAAACCACTTCACCAAGTGCCATGTCTACACAGTTTTTGGGCCCCTCCAGGGATGGTGACTCCACCACTGCCCTGGGCAGCCTAGGTCAATGCCTAACCGCTCTGGCAGCCAAGAAATTCTTCCTCTGATCCAACCTGAACCTCTCCTGGTGCAACTTGAGACCATTGCCTCTTGTCCTATCACTAGTCACCTGGGAGAAGAGCCCAAGCCCCACCTGGCTCCAGCCTCCTCTCAGGGAGCTGCAGAGAGTGAGAAGGTCTCCCCTGAGCCTCCTCTCCTCCAGGCTAACTAAGCCCAGTTCCCTCTCAACACTTGTACTCTAGACCCTTCCCCACCTTCCTTGCCCTTCTCTGGCCACACTCCAGCACCTCAGTGTCTAAATATAATAATAACAACAACACCACTAACACTAAGAACAACAATAAGAAGAATGAAAACACTACCAACAGATTCTAAGCGTTACAAAGACAGAATGCTTTGTGCCCCTACTGATTCTTTTCTGTCCACTTTTAAGGACTTCCACATTTCAGGAGAACATTTCTGGGGTTGCAATTATATGTAATATGAGGATGCTGAAGATAATCCCTTGGAATCTTTTCCCAGATCTTTGACAGCAGGAGATCTTGCCAACTTTCTAAGGGTATTTATAAATTGCTGCTTTCAGAGATCTCTTTCTGTCTTTCACAGGGATCACTTCAGTATTTCCACACCTAAGGATCTGTGGGTGTTGAGAGGATTAGTCAGCAGATGTGGCTTGTGAGGAAGGGTCTAGAGGGGAAGACATATGAGGAACAGCTAAAGTCACTTGGTTTGTTCAGCTTGGGGAAGGAAAGACTGAGGAAAGGCTTGTGGCAGGGGAGGTTCAGGTTGGATATCAGGAGCAGTTTCTTCCCTTCCAGAGGGGTTAGGAATTGGCCCAGGCTGCCCAGGGCAGTGGTGGAGTCACCATCCCTGGAGGGCTTCCAAACCCATGCAGAGGTGGCACTTGGTGCCATGGTTTAGTGGCATGGGGGAGTTGGGTGGATGGTTGGACTTGATGACCTTAGGGATCTTTTCCAACCTTAATGATTCTAAGATATTCTTTAAAACCAAAAAGGAATTGTGTGACCTGAGATATTTGAATTGGGTTTTATTTGTCTAAACAATATGTTGCTGAAGTTTAGATCTGAACTTTCAGACTGCCCAAAGTAGCCCCAGAGAAAAATAAACTGCAGTGAAACATTAGCCTCAGGCTGAATTCTATTTTCCTTCCATAAATAAAATTTCCATCTCATGAATCCAGAGTTTCAGAATCAGCCAATCAACAGAAGCCCACCCCCAAGATAAGAAAACCAAATGAAACAAAACCAAGAACTAAACTGAGTGAAACTAAATGAAACTAAACCAATTATATGGCTTATTTGCTGGTCATGCTGAAGGGTAGGTTACTGATGTCATTTATCTCCAAGTCTATTGCCATGCACAGAAAACAAACACAGAAGGAAGACCCAAAATGTCACAGCTAAGGAACACCTGTAAAAACACTAAAAGCACTAGAAAAACCCTCTAAGAGTCTTTGTTTTATTTCTATCTTATTTTAGGTCTTTTTCTTTAAGAAGATAAATGTCTGAAAAGTCACTTCCAGATTGATTGAAAATTAATTTTGGCCCAAAAATCTTGCTAGTTTTGGGGGTTTTATTTCCTCCCTTGGAGAACCTCTCAAGAGGTGCTTCATTCCTGCTCCTCTGACACTGATGTTATCCTTGCAGGCACATTTGGGGAGAAAAACTAGCATTTCACAGATTTCCCTGTTAGCAGCTACAAAATAATCCATATTTCCAACCAACCTGGTTAAGAATAAGCAAATCAACTAGTGCTGGTGTTTGGCTTGGGGCTGTCAGGCTGAGCCACCTGTTTTGGGCAGCATTTGCTGCCAAGAGTAAATGATAGATCCATCCAGCTGCTAATGAAAAGCTCACACTCACATCACACTCAACATCATCTTCTGTCTGTGGTTAACCAGACTCCAGGCAAGGTTTGGCCAACTTGTCCCAGTCCTAACTTTGGTCCTTTTGAAGCCAAGAAGCTCTCTCCCTAACAGTGCTAATGAAGATCCTCTGGCTACTGTTAGCAAGGAAAGACAGAAGGGGAAAAGTGCACCTTTCATTTCCTGAAATGCCACCTCCCCCTGGGCAATCCAAATGAGAGAGGACCAAAATAACTTCCAGAAGGCTGTTTAAAAGCATTTTTGTTTGTGGATGGCATTATTACATTTGGCTAAAGAGTGGAGTCATCTACACTGGAAATAAGACCCCCAAAACAAAAAAGGTTGGAATGAAACTCCACTCAAATAGTCAGTACTGAATTGAAAGCAGGTTGTGTTTTAAACCTAGCCCCTGTCTGAGTGTGGTTTATGAAATATTATTATGCATCTGAGATGTTATTTAAATATGAATGGTCAGGAAATATTAAAGTACATGAAATATTCATATCTTACAATGTGTATTTCTTGGTTAACACAATTGCCTTCCATCCTTGCAAGCCTGGCTCTGCTGCACTTCTTCCCCAGCCCAACTTCCACTGCATCCTTTAGAAGTTTCCCTGACTAAGGATCACAGAGCTGATTGCTTTTCCCCTTCAGGAACTTCATGCCCAGTTCAGAAGGACTCAGTGTTCCTCATGGTAAAACTAGAGTCACCACACACAAAGGTCTTCTGACTCTCTGATCAGAAGGGACCACCCAAGCTTTACCTGAGCCAAGGTTTGAAGGTGGAACCACCTGAACTTCAGCTATTCCCCTTCTTGTCCCACCCCAGTGGAGCTCCCTCAGCAGTGCTTCTCTGCAAGGGAGACTCTAAAATGCTATTTTTAGAGTTGTACAGAAAGCTAGCTTCAGGAACTAGGAGAAACCACAGAAGGGAAGAGAAGGAAAGGAAAGCAAAGCAGAAAGCAACCCAACAGACAAACCAAAATGGTTTTGGAGTGCAAGAGGCATTTGCTAAGAGCAACAAATCCTACTGACACATCAGCTCAATGCCACTGCCATGGGACACAGCATTTTGGGTTAATTAGATTGGAAAAGAGTCACCCTACCTTCTGCTGTAACCTCAGCCATGGTGGTGATGGTAAGAGATACTCTCTTCCAAAGGTCAGGCTCTCCTGGGGCAGCTTAGGTAATAACCTCTGGCTTGCTGGCTCCTGCTGGAGCTTGAAGTTGAAGGAGGAGGGAGGTCCTCTGCTTTTTCTAATCCTGGTCCTTCTTCTTTTCAGCCTCTCCGAACTTTCTGGTTCCTCAGCAGCCTCCTGTCCTCCCAGACCAAGCTAAGGGCCTTCTAGAGACTTCAAGCTCAGTCTAAAGTGTCAGCTTCTAACAAAAATAGCCAGGCTCCATGGCCAATCTGCAGCATGGTTTTGCTAGTATCCTAAAGAAGCATGCAAAGGCAAAGAAAAAGCAGAGATTCCCACCTCTAAACAGGACAGAAACACATGGAAAGGCAAAAAATATCTATCTCTATATATAAATAAATAAAAAAAAGCAGAAGAACTGGGCCAGAACTGATTAAGACTCCTGCAGCCTCACTAGGATAATTGCAGTTCTTTGGGGGGTATGCCAGGAAACATGAAATATAGAGTCCAAAGTAACCTTATCCATCCCAGCTCAACTTTATTCTTAGCACACTCTGTGCTTAGCACATTCTTGGTGGCCTTATTTGGTTTGGGGAGGGTCCTAGGAAGCTTACCCCTGGTTAAGGGGGAGGGTGAATTGAAGGTGATTTTTTTTTTCCCTCCACTTTGCTGCTTAGTTGCAGTTCAGGGTTGGTGAAGACATCACCTGAAACTTGGGCAGTTGGTCACTTCTTGACTTTGGATTTTTTTTGGTGCTCTCCTGCTTTGCTGCAAGTGTCACACAGAGCTGGGAGGCTCCTCTGAGTATTACAGAATGTTGACAGAAATGTAAAGAGCAGTAGCTGCTACAGTCTAAAGGGATGAAGGTAATATTACAAAACATTAAGTAGACTTCATTTTTCCTAGGTCTGATTGATAGAAACTATCAAATAGCCCCCCAAAAAATCTGACTTGAAGCAAGATTTTATACAACAAAAACAAACAGGCATTGAAACCACTTCAGAGGAACACAAATACCAACAAGCAAAACAAGAATATTGATTTAAAAACCTGAGCATGGTTTTCAGTGCCTTGCTTGTAGTTTCACAGCTCTGGAATTCTGTATGTGGGTAAGAGCTTGCAAATGAGATTAGCAAAAACCCTGCCCTGGAGCCAACATACCTCTGCAGAAATGTCATCCTCACATGAAACCAGAAACCATCTCAGCAGCTCTCAGGAGGGAACCTATAGTCAGCTCATCTCCACTGCATGGGCTGGCATTGGCACTTGTCACCTTCCCCCCAGGAGGGATAAGCACCTGGCTGGGTGGCAAAGTGTAAGGAAAGGAATCTATTTATCCAGGTCAGAAGATGCAGCAGTGAAGGTTGACTCTGATTTTCTCTTCCCTTTACTCTAGCACACTTCAAACCTGCTCCATGCCTGACAAAGTTAGTCTTTTCTAGCCAATTTTTACAGTTAGTGCTCTCTCCCCTTTCTTCAGCTCTACTAAAATCACAGAACCATAAAATGTCCTGAGCTGGAAGGGATCCAGAAGGATCCTGGAGTCCAATTCCTGTCTGTGTACAAGACAACCCCAAAGTCACCCCATGTGGCTAAGAGCATTGGCCAGATGCTGCTGGAATTCTGTCAGCCTTGGTGCTGTGACTGCATCCCTGGGGAGCCTGTTCCAGTGCTCCAGCACCCTCTGGGTGAAGAACCTTTGCCTAATCTCCAGCCTACCCCTCCCCTGGCACAGCTTCATGCCATTGCCCCAGGTCCTGTCCACTGGTCACCAGAGAGAAGAGATCAGCTCCTGCCCCTCTGCTTCCCCTCATCAGGAAGCTGTAGACCATAATGAGGTCTCTCCTCAGTCTCCTCTTCTCCAGGCTGAACAAACCAAGTGACTTCAGCTGCTCCTCATATGGTTTCACCTGCAGATCCTTCCCCATCTCTGTGGCCTCCTCTGGAGCCTCTCCCACAGCTTCCTATCCTTCTCCTCTTGTGCTGCCCCCAAGTGCAGCCAGTGCTGGAGGTGAGGCCAGAGCAGCCCAGAGCAGAGTGGCACTAGCACCTCCTTTGCCCAGCGACCACTGTAGTGCTTGATGGCCTCCAAACCCTTTTTTGATGCACTGACTAAACCTTCTGCACTGTCAAGTATTGCTTCCTCAATGCTCAGCAGTCAGTGCTTCCCTGTTCATCCTTCTAAACCCTCCTCACTAAGACTGATGAAAAGATTTTAGCCCAAACCTTATTCCTTCCAAAATACTCCTTTGTGAATACCCAGAAGTTCTGTGGAGTCACACTGCCATCAACAAAAAGCTCAGTGGTTTAGGTGCTAGGATGTGTGACATGAAGGCAAAACCCTTGTCCTTCTTCATTCCTCCTTTCCCTTCTGCTGGAGCAGTTCCATTTTACATGAGCAGTGCAATATTTGGAGTCCTCTGTATTTTGATAGCTGTGCTCCTTCCTTGAGGTGTGAGAGATCATCTCAGCTGAATACTGCCAGCACAGAGCTAACCAGCAGTGAGGGATCAGGGTTACTTCCACTCCTCTTATTATTTAAATTGAAATGAAAGAATAAAGGCTCAGTCTGGGTCCACAAGAAGAGAGAACTAGGGACACTATGAAGGCCTGAGTTTTGTTCTTCTTTTCTATAGCAAGATCCTGAGGTTGTGGGCTCTACTCAGACCTGACTGTTTGTATAACTCCATGAGTAGAGTTGTCTTTCCCTCACAGTTTCCATTTCAGCTCCTACCACCTGCCTTCTCCCCTCCATGCTTTACTTGGCTGCTATTTCTGCTCACTCTCCATCGTGGGCTGATCTTCTGAAATGCACACAGAAGAGCAGAGGCAAGGAGAGAACCCAAGTGGAAATCACTTTTCCACAACCCAGTGGCCAGAAAGAGAACTGCTTGGTGGTTTCTGCACCCTTTGGAGATGTAAAATGTTCCTTCTGGGAAGCAGGTGAAGCTGTCATGTGTGCAAACAGCTTACAACAAGTACAGCTCTGGGCAACTCTGTTGGAAGTTACACACTTTGATCCCTTCAGGTGGGGGCAAAGCTGAGGGAGCTGAGTGTCAGATTTACTGGGGATAATCACAAAAAGGAGACAAAGCAACTCCTGCTGCTCTGTATGTGCATGCACATTTGGAATCAGGGAATCATTCTGCTTGGAAAAGCCCTCTGAGATCATCCAGTCCACCCAGCACCCCCATGCTCTCCTCTAAACCATAGCCCCAAGAACCACATCTACATGGGTTTGAGCACTTCTAAGGATGGTGACTTCACCACTGCCCTGGGCAGCCTGGGCCAATACCTGGTGAAGAAATTGTCCCTAATATCCAACCTGAGCCTCCCCTGGTGCAACTTGAGGCCATTGCCTCTGGTCCCAGGGAAGAAGAGAGCAACCTCCACCTGGCTCCCACCTCCTTTTAGGGAGCTGGAGAGAGACAGAAGGTCTCCTCTGAACCTTCTCCTTTTGCTTTGAATAACAAACATTGTCACCAGAAAATTAGACATAGTATCAAGGGAATATGTTCATCATTATGTCTAGGGCTGGTTAGAAGTCTTGTTCAAATCTGTAGTGCCCCAAGATTAGGAGTTTCCTCTCCACTAACCTCTCAGACAAAAGTCTGCAGTGGGAATTAACCCCCTGTGTGCCACACTGCCAGTCACACCCTCCCAAGGATCCACAAAGCCAGGGTGCAAACTACTCTGCATCTGTCATTTGTCACAAGTGCACAGAGAGACAAAGGATGAAGAGGAAAGGAGGAAAAAAAAAATACAGAGCAGGCAAAATATTTTGGCAATTATCAGCAATAAGAAAGAAATGACATAACAGATACCAGATTTATATCTATCTAAATATATTTACTTCAACAATAGCTGTAATTTCTTCCTTTTGTTTATGCTTTTTTTTTTCCTCCCCCATTCTAGCCACACTCTTGGCCAGCCCCAAGTCAGAATTGCAGGGGAAGATTCCACTTTATTATAATTACTATCACTAGTTCAAAAGAAAACCTGAAGAGGGAGGTTTTTTCATCAGCCAATTTGGTTTCTTTACAGAGTGCAAGCAGAAGAGATGAATGAATAAACTCCACCTTGCCAGTGCTGACAGCTGCAACTGCACCCAGAAAGAAAAAAATAAGTCTAAAGGGGGGGGAAAAAAAAAGGATCTTTTAAAAGGAGAAATGTTGGAGCATTCAATGTCTTTCCCACTCATCACAGTGGATGTCTACTAATTTTCCTGGAATAGTCCATCCCCACTTGTCTCTGTCAATCACTTCAGACTCAAGTCCAAGCTCCAGCACATGCCCAAAGGCAACTTCCTCCTGCAAGCCATAAAGAACTGTTGCCTGCAAAGCATTTACTGCAAAGAACTGCTACATCTTCCTTAACTCCTCCCTGAAAGAGCAGAACACAAACTGAGCAAAGCCAGAGGACTCCAACCACCCTTAAGGGACACTCAAACCATTTCCTTTCCCTAAATCATAGCTGAAATAAACCCAGAAACATTACCCTGCAGACACAGATCCTCTGCTGCGTCCCCCAGAGCTTGGAAGGCAAGGCAAGGACATTGGGGACATTGGGAAGCTCCCAGCAGCATTCCCAGAGCCTGAGAAAACTCTGCAGCACAGCTGGTACAACTGGCACACAGCAGAGGTGCCAAGGAACTGTTGGCACTTGCTCCCTGTGGGGTGAAGGGGCTGTGCAGGCACTGTGGCACCTTGGAGCCCTTGTGTCACTCTAAAAGAATCCAGGCTGGGACAGGAGTATTTTCTGCATCAGGGTGATTTGGCCTCCACAGGAAAGGCTTTTGCCTGTCCTGCTTTGAGTTTGAGTTAGAGCAGAACTGATTCTGCTCAGGGGTTGCCCTTCCCAGCTCAGGCTCTTCTCAGGGCTGCACTCTCTGCAGCTCCCAACATCTTCTCCCAGGCAGTGGCTGCTGCTAGCAGAGACAACACTCCATGGGGAGAGTTAGTGCCAAGGCTTGGGGGGAGCCCAAGGGCACTGCTACAGCCTGGGTCCCACCTTGGGCTGCAGGAAGCCAGAGGTGGCACCTGCAGGGAGGAGGAGACAGGAGAGGGGACCCTGAACTGCCCAACAAGGGATTTCAGCCCAGGGATGTCACAGTCAGGATAAAGCTGAGGGATCACCAGGGTCTAGTCTCTTCTTCCCTGGCCAGTGTCTGAGGAGGTCTCTGTCTGTTCTGCCTTTGATCCCAATCCATGAGTTCCATTTTATAGCCCTGCTGTCTTAAAGTTATTCCTCTCTGATCACTTGTGGTTCTTCCCCTTTCCTGAGCCTACCAGGCCAGGCCAGACTTTGCCTCAGATTCATGCCTGGCTAAAGGTTTTGAGATTCAAACATCACCTGGGTGTTGGGATTCCTCTTCCCCTAACAGTGCTACCAAGGGAAAATCATGTCTCTTGTTACTTAGGTAACAGACAATGAGAGGTGATTTTTGTAGGTTGGGAAAGGGAAGGTAGCCAGGGTTTTACTTAACCTCTGCAGAAGGCAGACATGAAAAAACTCCTTTTTCCCCCAGATTTCAGAGTAACAACAAAAAATGTTACTTGTTCTACAAAGCAGCAGCAGAGCATGAGAGTTGGGGAAGGGAAGGCTTGGGTTCAGCTGCAGCAATAACAGAGGCCAAACAGCACCAAACCTATGGAAACACAGGACTGGGAGGACAACCAAGCAGAGAGTGCACATTTCACACATCCCCAGGTGGGAACTAATGAACACTGTCATGTTTATGTCTCATGTATGTCAGATTGGGTAGGCACTGCTGACAGCAGAACTTGGGCAGGGATTGTCCTCCTAGTCTGGGCACTGAAGAGATCACACTTCCAATCCTGGGCTCAGTTTTGGGCTCCTCACTCCAAGAAGGACATTGAGGTGCTGGAGTGTGGCCAGAGAAGGGCAACGAAGCTGGTGGAGGGTCTAGGGCACAAGTGTTGTGAGGAGCAGCTGAGGGAAGTGGGGTTGGTTAGCCTGGAGAAGAGGAGGCTCAGAGGAGACCTTCTCACTCTCTGCAGCTCCCTGAGAGGAGGCTGGAGCCAGGTGGGGCTTGGGCTCTGCTCCCAGGTGACTAGTGAGAGGAGAAGAGGCAATGGTCTCAAGTTGCAGCAGGGGAGGTTCAGGTTGGACCTTAAGAAGAATTCCTTGGCTGCCAGAGTGGTTAGACATTGGCCCAGGCTGCCCAGGGCAATGGTGGAGTCACCATCCCTGGAGGGCTTCCAAACCCATGGAGAGGTGGCACTTGGTGCCATGGTTTAGTGACATGGGGGTGTTGGGTGGGTGGTTGAACTTGATGATCTTCTCAGGAGGCCTTTTCCAGCCTAAATGACTCTATGATATACTGCAAAGAGGTGCCTGGCATAAATCTGGGTGCTGTGCAGTCCTGGGTGAGGTTCTGCACAGAGGCAGAAGACCACAATCAGTGAGAGGTGCCTCCCACAAGCAGGGTTATGCTCCCAATCCTCCTCCCTTGCTACCTGACTTGCCAGACCTGCTCTGAAAATGACACCACCCTGCCTCCTAGACAGCATGGGTCAGATGAGTCCTTCTCACCTCCCTCTCCCCATCAGTATCTTGCTTTTCTTGGTTCCAAAGCAACTCTCCACTGGTGCCAGCAGTGCCCTGACAGTGACCAGCAGATGCTACAAGGCAGACTAACTCCTCATGGGCTTTTAAAGCCACTCAGGGTAACCTTACCAGTTCTTCCACTCTGTAGGAACTCAAGTGAGCTGAGAAACAAATTTGCTCCTGCTCTTTTCCTTCTCCAAGGTTGCCACCAACACATAGGAAGAAGAGAACAAATGTTCTTTTCCTTTGGCTAGCTATGCCAGGTCAGTCAACCCTTTCCTTGGAGTCCAAAGGAGTGGAAGATCAGGCAATTTAAGCTGCTGGATCTGGAGTCAATTCATGTCTTTGCTAGTCCAGGTGGTTTTTTGAGAGGTTAATTTAAACACATCTGTCAGTCTTAAGTAAAAGGCAGCTGGAGGATATTAATATTCTCTTGAATTATTTAGAAGGGATGAGTAATGCCTGATGTACCAGAAGGCTGCTACCTGCAAAAATAACCTCAGTGTCAGTCATGGCTGGGAGGTTAGGATTTCACCACGAGCATTCACCAGTAGTTCAGAGTCCTGAGATCCTGGAGCTGCTGCCAGGTGACCAGCTCTCCACCTTCAGGTGGAAAACCCAACCTACAGACTCCTTCACCTTTCTCCTTTTTGATCAGGGATGAATCAGACAAAGGGATGGGGTCACCATCCTGAGTAGCATCCTGTACAAAGAGATCAAAAGTCTTTCAGAAGGATTTCTGATCAACTATTTATCTGAAACCAACAAAGGCTGGGGCATAGATAAGTTGGGGCTGGTGTGAGGTATGAAAGAAGAAATTGATCTTTTCTTTTGTCTGAGTCCTGAAGAAGAGCAGAAGGGAATTGAACTGAAACCAAAGTTCTCCCAGTTTATGCTAATAAATCCCTCCTGGGGCAGTGGGAATGTGGCCAGATATGTGTAAAACAACCTTCACCTGCACACTAGCAATCAACCATCACTGGGAGGATAAATCAAAGGGGATTAGAAAGCATGGAAGTGTTAGTCCCTTTGTTTAGGGCACAGTGGAGCTGTCTCTGATGGTAAGTGTCTGATGCCAGATGAAGAGCACTTGATGATGGCAGATATTGCTGATAATTATCTGATGCTGTTTGAAAGAGTTCATGGATGGCACTGTTTCTGTGTCCTGCTGCTTCCAGATGAAACCTGGGAAGGGGCAAACCTGGGTGTACACACAGACTGGGGAAGGAGAGGCTGGAGAGCAGCCCCAGGGAGAGGGCTCTGGAGGTTCTGGTCAGTGGCAAGTTGAAGAGGTGTCAGCAGTGAGCCCTGGCAGCCAAAAGGGGCAACTGTGTCCTGGGGTGCAGCAAGCACTGCATTGGTAGCTGGGCAAGGGAGGTGCTAGTGCCACTCTGCTCTGACCTCAGCTCCAGCACTGGCTGCACTTTGGGGCAACACAAGAGGAGAAGGATAGGAAGCTGTGGGAGAGGCTCCAGAGGAGGCCAAAAAGATGGTGAAGGGTCTATAGAGGAAGCCATATGAGGAATGGCTGAAGTCACTTGGTTTGTTCAGCCTGGAGAAGAGGAGACTGAGGAGAGACCTCATTGTGGTCTGCAGCTTCCTGATGAGGGGAAGCAGAGGGGCAGGAGCTGATCTCCTCTTTGGTGAACAGCAACAGAACCAGAGGGAATGTCACAAAGCTCTGCCAGAAAAGGTTTAGATTGGATATCAGGAGAAGATTCTTCACCCAGAGGGTGGTGGAGCACTGGAAGAGGCTCCCCAGGGATGCAGTCACGGCACCAAGGCTGACAGAATTCCAGCAGCATCTGGCCAATGCTCTTAGCCACATGGGGTGAATTTGGGGTTGTCTTGTACACAGACAGGAGTTGGACTCCATGATCCTTGTGGGTCCCTTCCAGCTCAGGACAGTCTCTGATTCAATGAAACAGCACCAGCACAGCAAGCCATGCACCCATTGAGAACTGCAGCTGTAGAATGGCTCCATTCTCTGAGTATATTCAGATTAGACTGCAATTAATGTCCACAGCTCTACAGAAGAGGTCAAGTGTCTCATCTGCATGTCTCTCCCTTAGCTGACAGCCTTCTTATGTTTCCACCAGGATGATCTCTGTTGTGCCAGAAGCATCTAAAATGAACCCTGAAGAGGTGGAATCCCAATTATCGCTTTGGAAACCTTTGCAAAGACCTAGAACCCTGTGCAAGAGGTTGACACCTGTGACCACCTACTGTGTCTGTTGCTCAACACCAAAATAACCTAGGGAGAATTTGTCTGCCACTATTAAAGAGAGATAAAACACAACTAGAGCAATGGAAGCTCACCAGGAGAATTTTAAACACTGTGACACGTTTTTATAGCCAAAAACCCACGTAAAAGCTATTTTTCAAGTGATTAACATTGATTAATTCACCACTAAAAAGATTATTTGCATAATTTTTAGGCTGTATAATTAACACAGTGATTTGTATGAACACTTTAGTCTTGAGAGAGTTCTGAAAGGTTTCTCCTTTCAAATCAAGCTGCTATTTTTGCATTCCCAACCAGGAGGACCAAAGAAAGTAGATGTGTTTTGCTCTTTTCCTACTTGTTACACAGGGAGTAAGTGAGGGAACTCTGAGCCTGCTCAGAAGGAGCTGCTGGGGATGGCAATACTGTGCTGGAGCCTTCTGACAGCCCCAAATTATAGTGGCATTAAGGTGAAGGGATTCCAGTGGCAACTGCTGTTTTGCTGGTGGTTACAGCAGGTGACTGCTGGCCATGCCTGGTCCCTGCTGAGAGACAGGTCAGCTTTTTACACCTCTTAAACTCAGAATGAAAGAACCCAGCTTGGTTGTATAAGAAAGTATGTTTAGAAGCCAGGAAAGCCAAAATGGAAACCCAAAAGGATGTGATACAGAATCAATTAGGTTGGGAAAGACCTCTAAGGTCATCAAGTGCAAGCATTGACCCAACACCCCCAAGCCACTGACCCATGGCAGCAGGTGCCACCTCTCCATGGGTTTGGAACCTCTGCAGGGATGGAGTCACCATCCCTGGAGGGCTTCAAAAATATATAGATGTGGCATTTAGGGACAAGGTTTAGTGGCATGGGGGTGATAGGTTGCTGGTTGGACTTGTTGACCTTAAAGGTCTCTTCCAACCTTCATGATTCTGTGATTCCCTATCAGGACAACCCAGACCTATCAACCTACTCCTGCTCTCATTGGAAGGAGCTGCAATACAGCAGGGGTTAACTGGAATGAGGATGAGCAGTTCTAGGAAGGAATCCATGTCACAATTCACTGTAGTCTAACACTGCTTTAGAAAGAGGGAAAAAAGCTTTCATAAGAATTGTGATAAATAGAAATATTCCCTTCAAACCCAGCTCTATACCTTTCTCTTTCCTTTAAGCCTTCTCTCAGGAATCTAGAGTTTTCCATGCCTTTGAACCTTGATTCAAATCACCCTTACCACTCAGAACATACTGAAGGTACCTCTGGTGTGGAGAAGGTTTCCTTTTTAAGTTGTGTTAATTATTTTGGTGCTTTTCCCATTGCTGAAATCACTGCAGATTTCAACTTGACATGTACCTCTTTGCACCAAGATGGAATGAGTTCATGAACTGATTCACTTCTGCTGGATCTCTTCCTAAAATAATTTGTAAGCTGTCTCTCCCTCTCTCTCTGCCTGCTTTAAATATGCACAGACCACTTGGCTGAAACTGCCTTGGGATAGCTGAGAACTGAATATAAATAATTCTATTAATTTTCACTGACTAAAGATTAAATCATGGGGTTCTCCTCCTCCCTTCTATCCACATCAGTCTTGGGTGGTTCAAAGCTGACTGAACACAGAGATAATGTATCATTATCTTCTTTTTTTTTTTCTTGTAACTATTACTGCAAATAAAAAGGAACTAAAAAGCCAGAGAGAATGAAAAGTTTGAAGACAAAGGAGTAGATTTTAGCCCTCCCCTGGCACAGCTTCAGGCTATTCCTTGGGTCCTGTCACTGGTCACCAGAGAGAAGAGATCAGCTCCTGCCTCTCTGCTTCCCCTCATCAGGAAGCTGCAGACCACAAGGAGGTCTCTCCTCAGTCTCCTCTTCTCCAGGCTGAACAAACCAAGTGACTTCAGCCATTCCTCATATGGCTTCCCCTCTGGAGCCTCTCCCACAGCTTCCTCTCCTTCTCCTCTTGTGTTGCCCCCAAGTGCAGCCAGCGCTGGAGGTGAGGCCAGAGCAGCCCAGAGCAGAGTGGCACTAGCACCTCCCTTGCCCAGCTACCACTGCAGTGCTTGCTGCCCCCCAGGACACAGTTGCCCCTTTTGGCTTCCAGGGCTCACTGCTGACTCCTCTTCAACATGCCACTGACCAGAACCTCCAGAGCCCTCTCCCTGGGGCTGCTCTCCAGCCTCTCCTTCCCCAGTCTCTGTGTGCACCCAGAGCTGCCCCATCCCAGTTCCATGTTGGTGCCCTCATTGAAGTGACTTACCAGGCAGTGTGAATCCCAGCTCTCCCTCCCCAGCAGAAGATGATCAGGATCTCCAACTGCAGGCTCATCACTTAATTTTAAACCACACACACCAGTTTTCCCTTTACCCTAGTTAGTTACAGATGAAGAGGAGCAGACTTTCCCTGACCTCATTAGAGCTGTGGAGCACATCATCAACTTGTACTCCACAACCAGACTTCTGTGGGTTTAAAGAAACACTTCAAAGAGGTTAGAAACCATTTATTTCAGTGTATCAGGACTGGCATCACTCTTCCTGATCATTACAGTCAGGAAAACAACATCACACTCACTTCATAGCATTTATTGTTGGGAAAGGCATCAAGAAAGGAGCAAATAAAATCCAATTTCTTAGGAGTTCAGCAAGTCAGGTTGTAGTATGGTGTGTTTTGGAAAACAATGGGAGACAGGAACAGGAACTGTGACAACAGGGAGCAAGGGGAAATCATTTTGGAGATATGCTGCTGTGTCCTCCTTCTGCTGTTAGAGACAACCACCTTCAGATTTTGACTCCAGGCACCCCATGCCCAGAGGTTCAGTGGACACTGGCCAGAAAAGGTAGGTTAGAGCTTGTTAGAGACACTAAAAGGGGAAGGTTTTACAGGACCTGAAATCCACTAGGAGTGTCCAACTGTCATTTCTAAAGCTGACCCTGTTGCATCCTGCATTAGCCTGGCATTTATTGTTTTCTACTGGGCATTTCCTCTGTCATTTTCAGGTTTTTCTCTAGTCACAGAAGATAACAGCTTGAGAGAGAAGAACTTCATTTCTCATGTGCTAGTGACAACCAGATGTTCAGTTCTAGGCAGCTAGAGGAAAGAAAAGCAATGGCAGACATGACAAAAACCTCTCCTTAGAACTTCAAGCACCCTGATTCCTCTTGTTCTGCATCAGTGTCACTATTCCAGGGACTGCATCATAAAAGAAACTTTTATGATCCATTACTTAGGCAGCAGAGAATAGGAAATACCTTCTGCCACATTCACTAAAACACATTAGGAATGTATTTGAGCCTGGCAACCTTGAGAGGGTGATTGCTTTTGCAGTATGCAAGCACAAGAGAGAGAAAATAGAGAATTTTTGTCCTTTCCCCCCAAAAAAAAGGTTAAATAACTATATAAAAACTACATTCTTTTGCTATTTCTTGCACAGGTAATGGCTGATCCATTATTTTTCATTAATAGCTATAACTTCAAGTCAGTAAGAACCTAGTCCTTACATCCCAAAGGAACAGAAGCACTCTAAAGCAAAGGTAAAACATGAGAAAGAGAGGATGACTGTTTTGCTCTGAATGAGTTGAATATCTCTGCTAGGTCTTTTCAGTCTTCTGAGCTCTAGGATTATTTCAGGACTGAACATTCCTTCCCTGGCTAATCCAAGTTGTACACATTTCCCATCTGCTGCTCAGGACCAGAGTGTTGAAGAGCTCTTAGCCTTCAGTCAGTGACTGTCTTTATTCCCTCACTATTTCTTCTCCCTGCCAGATCATCTTGCAGTGTGCTGCTACAAAGAGTTTCTTGGTGGAGGTGGAGTTTCACCAGAGGCATCACAAGAGGAGAAGGATAGGAAGCTGTGGGAGAGGCTCCAGAGGAGGCCACAGAGATGGGGAAGGATCTGCAGGTGAAGCCATCTGAGGAATGGCTGAAGTCACTGGGTTTGTTCAGCCTGGAGAAGAGGAGACTGAGGAGAGACCTCCTGGTGGTCNTGTTACATATCCATGTATTAACCATTTTCAGGATCAATTAACATTAAATCAAATCAAGTAAAACAGAAGGCAAAATAGATGCAAATCTCAAAAACTGGATGGAAATGTCTAACTAAAAATGCAAGAAAAGAAAAATGAAAAATAAAGAACTTCTAGGAAACTTCCTTCAATTTCAATTTTAAAATCCCAAAGAAAAATCACTAAGCAATTACACCCAAGAGGGAGTTTGATTATCCCATGAGAAGAATTCCCCCAGGACCTTCCCAGCAGTTTTCAATCCAAGATATATATAGCATTACAGTCAATGTTCATGGCTGAGTTTCACATTTATTTCCCCTTCTGCAGACCTTAAAGGATGCATTCCTGACCATGGCCATCATACCCTGCTGCAAAATGAGCAGGATTTCAGGTGGGGACATGACCAATAGGTTTCAGAGAGAAAAATGGTCTGTTTTTTATTTATTTGTATTTTTTATTAACAAATCTTGAAATAAAAGGAGTTTCTCTTATGGCAGATGTCACACATTCTTCCACAGGCAAAGTGTAAAGGAGATGTTTCCACATCTGAAGCCTGTTTATGAGAAGAGTAGAGCTCTAATAACATCAGCATCTCTCCATTAGTGTTTCTAGTTTGTTACCCAGATCTGAAAGAACATTGTGTGGCAGCTGGAAAGAATATAGATTGAAAAAGTGGCAAACAGGAACTCACCAGGCTGGCTACAAGCTCTGGGAACTCTTCAATCCAGAAAATGAGTAACTTTTCAATCCATTAACAGAAAGTCATGGGAGGAGACAAAGGTTTTTTAATGGCTGGGAGGAATAGGAAACATTTGCCATGAGATAAGCAGATTTCTGGAGACCTTTTAATATACAAACTATGTCTTCTCCCTTCTTACCAGTGAACACTTCCAGCCTCCAATGCAATGCTCTCAGTTTAAATAACAAGGGAAGGCAGCCATAAATCACTGGATCCCCAAAGCCCAGCATGGTTGGGGTCTGAAGAGACCTCTGGAGATCATCTAGTCCAACCTCCCTGCTAAAGCAGGGGCACCCAGAGCAGGTTGCACAGGACTGAGGCCAGGTGGGGTTGGAATCTCTCCAGGGAAAGAGACTCCACAGCCTCTCTGGGCAACCTGGGCCAGGGCTCAGGCACCCTCCCACCAAACAAGTTCTTCCTCAGCTGCAGGTGGAACTTCCTGGCTTCCAGACTGTGCCAATTGCCCCTTGTCCCTTTCAGTGGTGCTGAGCAATCACTAAACAACTGGATTGGTAACACAACCCAGATTTTTTCAGCCTCAAGACATCCAACTGTTCCTAGTTATTTCACTGATCACCTCTCTACCTTTCAACAAACACTGACCAGAAACAGTTCTCATCTCTGGTTCAGGTGGTCCAACAAGAACAAGGTGCATTTGATGTTTCATTGCAGTGCTAAGAATCAAATCCCCTTACAAATTCTTTCCCTTATTGTTTTTTCCCTCCAAACAGGTGCTTACATTCCTTTGTAAGCTTTAAAGAAAGAAAAAAGCAAAAGGATTCTGTGATATTCAGAAGATAAATTTCACTAATGAGAGGAGGAACAGCATTTCCTGCTGCAGACATCCACTTACCTTCAGTTCTTCTTTCTCTAGTCTTACACCATGCCAGATGTTAGTTTGGCTCAAACCCCTCCCATGCAGCCCTAGCACAGCTTTCATCAGGTAATTAAGAGAGCTGTTATTTCATTAGTGCATCCTTACAGTGCTCGTTGTGGCACATGAGTCACAGATCAAATGGGGACCAAAATTTGGGCTTTGTGGCTTTCAAGTGCAACAGCACTTCTGTTGGGTTTTGACCTACATAAGTTGAGATTGCTCTAAACAAACTGATCTAGCAACTGGAAACCGTGGCTGAGCAACCTGACAGCCTTCTCTGATGGTGTGACTAGCTGAGTAGGTGAGGGGAAAGCAGTGGATGTTGTCTACCTTGACTTCAGCAAGGTTTGGATACTGTCTCCCATAACATCCCCATAGGGAAGCTTAGGAGGTGTGGGTTGGATGAGTGGACAGTGATGTGGATGGAGAACTGGCTGAAGGAGAGAGCTCAGAGGGTTGTCATCAGTGCTGTAGGGTCTAGTTGGAGACCTGGAGCTCATGGTGTTCCCCAGGGGTCAGGACTGGGTCCAGTCTTGTTCAACCCCTTCATCAATGGCCTGGCTGGAGGGATGGAGTGGATCCTCAGCCAGTTTGCTGGTCATCCCCAACTGGGAGGAGTGGTGACCCCTGTCAGGCTGTGCTGTCATTCAGTGAGACCTGCACAGGCTGAGAGCTGGGGAGAGGAACCTCATGGAGATCAACAAGGGCAAGTGTAGGGTCCTGCACCTGGGGAGGGATAACCTCATGCAGCAGGACAGGTTAGGGGTTGAGCTGCTGGAAAAGAGCTCTGTGGAGAAGGACCTGGGAGTGCTGGTGGACAACAAGGTCACCATGAGGCAGCAATGTGCTCCTGTGGCCAAGAAGGTCAATGGTCTGCTGGGGTGCATTAGGAGGAATGTGGCCAGCAGGTCGAAGGAGGTTCTCCTCTCTCTCTACTCTGCCCTAGTCAGGCCACAGCTGGAGACCTGGGTCTAGTTCTGGGCTTCCCAGTTCCAGAGAGACAAAGAACTACTGGAGAGAGTCCAGCAGAGGCTAGGAAGATGCTGAGGGCACTGGAGCATCTGTGGCAGGAGGAAAGGCTGAGAGCCCTGGGGCTGCTTAGCCTGGAGAAGAGCAGCCCCAGAGGGGAGCTGCTCAATGCTGAGCAAGAGCTGAAGACTGGGGGCAAGAGGCTGGGGCCAGACTCTGCTCAGTGGTGCCCAGGGACAGCCCAGGGGGCACTGGGCACAGACTGGAAGTCAGGAAGTTCCACCTGCAGCTGAGGAAGAACTTCTTTGTTGGGAAGGTGCCTGAGCCCTGGCCCAGGTTGCCCAGAGAGGTTGTGGAGTCTCCTTCCCTGGAGAGATTCCAACCCCAGCTGGCCCCAGTCCTGAGTGCTGTGCTGTAGGGACCCTGCTGGAGCAGGGAGGTTGGACTAGTAGAGCTCTGGTGCTCCCCTCCAACCTGAACCATTTTGGGATCCTGTGATTTTTTAGTAGCTGAAAGAAATAGTTGTTTGTTTGTTTTTCCCCTGTATGATCAGCTCAGACACCAGTGGAAAAAAATAACAGAGGTATTTTGTGCAGGATTTGCTATGATCTAATCTAAGGCACATGTCAGCTTCCTGCAAGAGAGAAGCAGAGCTTTTAATTGTGAAGCAGCAGGAGAGCTTAATTGAGCAGGTCAATCTTCCTCCTCGATTTCAACCAGGATTTGGAAGCTAAAGGGATTTGTAACTAGTTCATTCACTCCACCAAGAAGAGGTGGCTTTCAGCACCCCTATTAAAGCAGCATTTGACACCCTATTATTACAGCCTAATTGCTGCAGACAGTCACAAGGCTCTAAAACTGGGAGAGGCTCTGCTCTTCCTTTATTTTTGTTATTATTTGATTTGATTTTTCTGCTGGCAAATGTGATGTAAAGCATGTGGAAGGGTGAGGGATGAAAGAGCTAGAGTGAAATTCAATTATATTGTGGCATACATAGAAGGTTTGGGAGAAATGCAGCAGGAACATGCAGCTGTGTGTTACTGATAGATAATCCAAGTCCTGGCTGCTTCTCACAAGTGGGGTAGAAAAAGGGATTTGCTAGGAAAATTTGTAGGGTTTTTTTGACACTAGAATACATACTGTTGCTTTCAAGATTACACCAACAGCCAAACCAAAGGCAGAAGAGTGATACTCATTAAAGAAAAATCCATTTCAGCCTCCTGGAAACCTTCCTCCTGCCTCCAAAAGCCATGCAGGAGAGCTCTGCTTTGGGCAGATCCCATTTTGTTAGAGGTTCCATCAGGACCTCCAGGAGCAGAGCTCTGATTAGGGCCTGAAGATCTCAGGCTGAAGCTGCAAGATGCTCTTCAGTGGTGAACACATAGCAATTATCATGAAACGAAGTTCATTTCACATTTTAGCTAATCACCATGGAAACCAACATTCATTGGCTCCTATCTGGAAATGTTCCAGACCTGGAAAATATTGTAGGCTTTAGGCTGCACAATTTCTTACTTAAGCCATTGGCCTTTGCTTCCTTGTTTGTGGAAATTTGGGGAATAACCTTAGAGAAAACATGTTTTTCTGAGGAGTCTCTCTTTCCAACTATTTGTCCTACCCTGGGGGGACAAATACTCCCAGGAGGGGAGGTTTAGATTGGATCTGAGAAAAAAATTCTTTCCCCAGAGGGTGCTGAGGCACTGGCACAGGTTGCCCAGAGAGGCTGTGGCTGCTCCATCCCTGGCAGTGTTCAAGGCCAGGCTGGATGTGGCCCTGGGCAACCTGGGCTAGTGGGTGGCATCCCTGCCCATGGCAGGGGGGTTGGAACTAGATACCTTGGAGATCCCTAGGGTGAAACAGTGACATGAGAGTTGGGAAGAGGATATTAATCCACATTAAATTCCATGCCTGTAACTTATTCCTCTTGATAGACCCAAACATGCAGTTGAGCCATCTTAGAAGTCCCATAATGATCTTTGTTCCCCTGGAGACTGTTGCAGATGTCTATCATTAAGGCAACTACAACTAGCCAGTCAGTTAGTGTCAATCAAAGCCTGGGAGGCATCTCACAAATTAGTCTCAATTGATACATAATAATATATGAATTAAAACAAGAGATGGAGCCATTTGTCATTGTAAGAGCTCAGTTTACAATTAGCCTATTCAGCTACTTTTATTGTATATGCCATGTGTATGCTGTGCTTGTTTCTTTATAGCATTTTAATTGAATAACTCCAGTGCTGGAGGGAGTTGATATTAAATCAGGACTCTTTGGGGGTTTTTTTTAAGCCATTGTGTGCATGGAGGAAGCAGGAGAATGGCATTTTGTATTTTGTTTTTAACTTCTTATTGCCTATGTTATTTACTTTCTATTTCTTCACCCACAGAGAGACTTCAGTTAGAGCCAAAGCCTTCCTGACAACATTTGGGGGCCAAACTGGGTGATAACAAAATAGAGCATCCTTGGGCAGAAAGTACACAAGCTTAAACCTGATGAAATCATAGAACCAGAGAATGCCCTGAGTTGCAAAAGGCACAGAAGGATGATGGAGTCCAACTCCTGTCTCTGTACAGGACAACCCCAAAGTCACCCCATGTGTCTGAGAGCATTGGTCAGATGCTGCTGGAATTCTGTCAGCATTGGTGCCATGACTGCATCCCTGGGGAGCCTGTTCCAGCTCTCCAGCACCCTCTGGGTGAAGAACCTTTGCCTAATCTCCAGCCTACCCCTCCCCTGGCACAGCTTCCCTCAGGTCCTGTCACTGGTCACTAGAGAGAAGAGATCAGCTCCTGCCCCTCTGCTTCCCCTCATCAGGAAGCTGTAGCTGATGATAACTCAGCTGCTTTCCCTTTTCACCAGTGAAGATGAGCTGAGAAGCTAATCCATGTTTTCCAAACAGTTCCTTAGGGTTACTTCTGAACCCCTGTAGGTGGGCAGAAGCAGATTCCTTCAGGACTATGGTAGTGTACCCCCAACTGCAAGGTCAGTTTGCTCCCCAGTATATTTGCCAGGGAAGAGAAGGTAAAATGTCATTCTTCCAACTGCACCACATCATTTCTCTATTCCCTGGCTAGGCATCACCCAGAGCAGAAAGAATCAATTCAGCAGCTGGCTGATAAGCTGCAAGGATGGAGAATTGGTGCTGTGTCAGGAGCTGCTTTTTCTCTAGTTAGAGTAGGAAACTACTCTTTTAATTACAGGATATTGCTCCACATTTTGAGTGGTGAAGTGCCTTTGTCTGCCTCCAGTTCTACAGTCTGCCTCTGTCACAATACAGTGTTAGAAGATTAGGATATGCCCAATATTTCCCAATACAATATGAGAGCAGAACAGAAATCCTCCCAAGATTGGGTTCTTTGCATTCTCCATGATGATTTGTGCAGGTGAGACCATCAATATTTTAGGCATTGATTTGACATTTGTTTGGCCTCTGGCACTCAGAAACTGAGTTCACTAGATGACTCTTGGATGATTCTGAATCTGAAAGGGACATGACAGCATAAAGAAGAAGATGGTTTTCAAAGGAGCAAGAGTAAAGAAACCTTCAGTGGGTCAAACCCAAGAAATAAAAGGAAATGATGCATTTCACATAACTGAATCTGCTAGAATATGGAAGAATATTGATAAGTGAAAGAGGGAATGGTTGGAAACTCTCTCTCCTAGATGATTTCTACTCCAAAGTTTCTTGCCAGATACTCTGCCTTGAATGTTCCAAAACAGTCAAGGGATTTAGATGTTAAAGTCTTGCTGGAAGTGGCTTTGAAACAGGCTGCCCAGGGCACTGGTGGAATCATCATCCCTGGAGGGCTTCAAAAACCATACAGGTGTGGTGCTTAGGGATGTGGTTTAGTGGCATGGGGGTGATAGGTTGATGGTTGGACTTGATGATCTTAGAGGTCTCTTCTTGCTAAAACCATGAAAGCAAGCTTAAAAGAACTAGCCTGCACTGGTGAGGTTTGGTGATGCTGTGTCCAGACTCAAATATCTAGGCAAGGATTCAGTTTGATTCAGTTCTTTCAAAGCCAAGGAAAGTCAATGAGTAAAAGCATTGCCCTCCAGTCTGAGAACAGCTGGTCAGGGACAGCTTCTTCTGTGGAGTCATGAACCCAGGTGGCCAAGAAGGCCAAGAGCATCCTGGCTTGGATCAGCACTGGTGTGGCAGCAGGGCTAGGGCAGAGATTGTCCTCCTGGGCTGGGCACTGGGGAGGCCACAGCTCCAATCCTGGGCTCAGTTTCGGGCTCCTGACTCCAAGAAGGACATGGAGGTGCTGGAGTGTGGCCAGAGAAGGAAAAAGAAGATGGTGAGCACCCTGCTCCAGCTCTGACCTTCCTAGGACAGGCCAAGTGGCTTCATAGGAGAGGAAAAGACCCCATGGAATTCCTCAGAAGTGGTGGAATTGGCTCCCAAGCCAGGAGGAGATTGGTTGCTATGGCTGCTGCCTCTGCAAGCAGCTCTGCATCTCATTATTGCCACATATCAAGTGGCAATCTCCAACCACCAAAATGAAGAAAAAGAAATAAAAATAACCATTTTTAAAATCAAACCTGCATAGGGTGCATTAGGAAAACATCTGTTTGGGTGTTTGGATCCTCCTTGTCTCTCCATTCCCCTTTCTGTCAGGTTGCAGTTGCTGGGCTCAGGCAGATTTACTCTGTAGGAATTGATGGAGAAATTGTCTCTTTCAGGACTGTAAATTCTATGTTCCTACTTCTGATAAATTCAGGCTGATGTTATGACATTTCCTTTCCTTTGTGAGCAGAGGTAGGATAATTCCTTCACATCTAGTGCCCTCAACAGTTACTTTCTTTTGTTAACCATGAAATTGGAACAAAAAAAGACCCAAACAAAACCCAGGCAAACCAACACAACAAACAAAAAAAAAAAGGAAAATGAGGGATTATCTGGATCCAGGGTTACTGTGCTCTGCATTTTAAAAGAAATCATGAATTGCTAGCATCAACTTGTCTATTGAGGGACTTTTGCATAACCTTCTAAACCAGTGTGGTCCATTTCTCTTTTGGTAATTTTAGGGATCGAGGCATCAATTGCAAACAAAAGACAAGGACAGGCTGAGAGAGTTGGGGTTGTTCAGGCTGGAGAAGAGAAGGCTCCCAGGAGACCTTCTGGTGGCCTTCCAGGATCTGAAGGGGGCTACAAGAAAGCTGGGGAGGTCAGGTAGTGACAGGACTAGTGGAATGGATGCAAACTAGAGGAGGGGAGATTTAGATTGGATCTGAGGAGGAAGTTCTTCACTGTCAGGGTGGGGAGACACTGGCACAGGTTGCCCAGAGAGGCTGTGGAAGCTCCATCCCTGGAAGCTTTGAAGGCCAGGCTGGTTGGGGCTGTGGGCAACTTGCTCTAGTGGGAGGTGTCCCTGGCAGGCAGGGGGTTAGGACTAGATGATCTTTCAGGTCCCTTCCAACTCTGACAGTTCTAGCATTCTTTGATTCTAAGCATATCAAAGCAAGCTTCAGGTCATAATCCACTCAGGCAAATCTAGTTGTCCTCTTTTCTTCTTTTCTCCTGTTCTAGGACTAAAAACCAGAAGGTTTTGTTCCTTGGGTGTAGAAGTCACTAGTGATGCTCCTGTCACACCAGCTTGCCCTACAGTCACCCAGCCTTTTTCTGTGCAGTTACAAAAATGACTTTCAGAAGGAAGCAGTTGTTTTTCAAGGCTTAAGCTGCAACTGGAGAAGTTCCAAGTCATTCCTTGAAGTTCCAATTCCATTCTGTCTGGAAATGTATTTCTATCACTTGCAGACCTTGTCCTATTCCCTTTGAAGTCACCAGGATCTTGGCAATTTAATTCAGGGTGGAAAGAGCCTCCCTGTAGTTTGTTAAGAGGTATCTGAAAGGCACAAGAACCCTAGAATCACAGCAGAGCTCAGGCTGGAAGGGACCTTGAAGGAGCATCTGGTCTAACATGGGAGCCTAGATGAGAACTTCTCCATCCTCCTGGAAGCCTGCTCAGATCTGACTCATTGTCTGTGGTTTAGATTTGATTTCAGTTGAAAATGGGAAGTGCCACAAGAGCCAGAAGAGAGCTGGATGGATGCTTATGGGCACAGGAGGGATGTTCTCTCAGAGAAATACCCTCTGTGCCCATGCACAGCAGTTGAAGTGCAACACAGCAGGTGGGAAATGCATGGAAGAGCTCTCTGGTATGACAGGGGGGGAACTGCTGCTTCCCTTCATCAGCAGGCAGGAATCTTCAGGGGTAAAAGGACCTGACTGCTAATTCTGCTTTGAAATGGAAAACTGGGTGGGTAGATTTCCCCACTTAAAAGAACAAGGTACACTGCTGTGAGTCAGCTCAGGATTCAGATGGCTCCCCTGTTGCAAAGGTTGTGCTAAATATAGGAAGGGGCTGGAGCTGAGAGAGAAAACCTAGCAAAAATTTTGCAGGAAAGCCTGGTTTTGCCTTGTGAGGCTTCTCCCCTGCTTGAAATGAAGCAAATGCCTAATTAAGGCCAAATTCCACCAGTTTTCAGGGACCCTTGTTAACCCCCAAATCTCATGGTTTCAGAGAAGAGCAGAACAATAGTTGCCAGATTTGGCTGATTTCTATTGTGAGTCAGAAAGAACAAAAAAAGGAAAAATAAAACAACAAAAAAATATGTTCTTGGGTCTTTTATGTTGGTTTTTCTTCAATCTTTCCCTCCCAGCTTCAAAGCATTAGCTCAAGAAGCAGAGAGAGAAAAGGAAAGCAAACATCCATCTAAACAAATCTAGTGATTTTTGATGGTTTTGCCCATAAAGACAAGCTAATATTTTGGGCAATGTACATTTTTGTCTCCCCCCCTGCCACTGCAGCTGGAATTGGGCAGCTCATAGCTGGCTGCCAAAGCAGATGTTTCATCCAGGCTGTTCCCTCCTGACTGCTTTTGTGAGTGCTGGAACAAGAAACACTGGCTACTGGGAGAACCTTCAGATTAAAGAGTTGGAATAAAAATGCTAAGATCCACTTGTCCAAGCTGGATCAGAGGAAATAGTTGTGCAATTTAGGTGTGGAGATTTAGTTTTTCTCAGTTCTGATAAATCCACATCCTTATTTCCCATAAAACTGAGATCCAGCTGGTAGTTCTAGTTCAGAGGATGCTGTATGGGAGAAATCAAGTCTTTTTCATGATATCCTATTAATATGAATGCACTCATCATGGTATCTTAAACACAAGAAGAATTAAACCACCAGGAAGTTTCCTTGTTCACATTCCCTGGCTTTTCCAGCTCCTGTCCTGACTTTATAGCTTTCTGCTGGGATGATGATACTTTTTGCCCTGCTTTTTAATTCTGCTACTTGCTCCTCTAACTGTTCTGTTCTCTCTTCTCTTTCTGTCTCCACACACACAGACATACATCTATCAACCTAGTCAAGAAAATAGCCAGCAATGGCCTCTTGGTTTTGGAGCTGAGTGGAAATAGGGTGGTTTGGGTTGGGGGTTTGGAGCCTGCTCTCTGCTCAGCTGTCTCCTTTGAAAACGTTTCCAATGTAATTCCTGGGAAAATAAACTCATTAAACTCATTGGTTTCAATAATGTTCTGTCCAATGCAACAGTTTTATGGTGCTGATAGAGATGTGCAGGTGCATTAAGAAGAGTGTGACCACCAGGTCTCTCTCTGCTCTGCCCTAGTCAGGCCACAGCTGGAGACCTGGGTCTAGTTCTGGGCTCCCCAGTTCCAGAGAGACAAAGAACTACTGGAGAGTGTCCAGCAGAGGCTAGGAGGATGCTGAGTGCACTGGAGCATCTGTGGCAGGAGGAAAGGCTGAGAGCCCTGGGGCTGTTGAGCCTGGAGAAGAGCAGCCCCAGAGGGGAGCTGCTCAATGCTGAGCAAGAGCTGAAGGCTGGAGGCAAGAGGCTGGGGCCAGACTCTGCTCAGTGGTGGCCAGGGCCAGGCCAAGGGGCACTGGGCACCAACTGGAAGCCAGGAGGTTCCAGCTGAGCAGGAGGAGAAACTCATTTGGTGTGAGGCTATGGTATTTGGTAAACCTTGCCTAGGTAGAACAGAGCTTTTTGGCTGATTTCATGGCTGCTTTATCCATCCCCTTTCTCAAGCACTATTGTGTTGAACACATTAGAGTTACTGGAGTCTTAAGGAAAGAAAAAAATAAGAATTATAATGAAGCAGAATGGGCAGCACTTAGTGGTTTTACATTCCTGCCAGGAAGGCAGATGAGGTCCTTCTGGGGGGCCTGAGCCAGGGATCCCTGAAGCAGCAGCCACAGGAGGTCAGTGTTATTCAGCCAGGAGTCACAAGTGGGAAGCCCAAAGCTTTTCAGTTGACTGAAGCCCAAAGATGTGGCTGGAAACTAAAAGTTGCTTCTGTTTTACATTCACAAAAATCTGAATTAAAAGCAATAAAATGATTTTATGGGAGATATTCATTGACTGCATCAAATATAGACTATAAGGGAATTGTTTTCTTTTTCCCATTTCAAAACCAGTTTAAATTCTCCCATAGTGGCTGGGAAGAAGCAAGGGTATTTATTAGTTACCATATTTACTGGAACTTTCCCTCTGGTAGTTACTCTCCTCTGTAGCTGCTTAGATAAGATTAGATGGACTCTGCTGGCAGAAGAACTCCAGAAGACTTTCAAGAAGAAGTTTGCAGCTGTTTAATTGCTTATCTTTCATGAGATAGATTGATAATACATTATTTATAGTATAAATTACCTCATATGATATGGCATTGTATTCTATATTGTACATATTAGAATGTATTGCATTATATCCTATATTCTAACATATTATAGAATGTTTATATTATCTATCATATCATTTATATTCCATATCATCTTATAATGTCTTCTTTTACATATTCTTACAGCATATACTGTATGCTGATATGATTTTATGCTGATAGAGTTTCTGAGAGTGATTCTGTGTGATTCTATCCAGGTAAATTATCATAACTTCACATGAGAGGTTTTTGGGATCTGTCATTAATTCAGTGTCAGGAGGTTTCAGAGAGGGTCCATTGGGTTTTTTTTATTCAATTCATATCCTTATAGAATCATTAGGGTTGGAAAAGATCTCTGAGATCATCAAGACAACCACCTACCTAACACCCCCACTAAACCATGGCACCAAGTGCCACCTCTCCATGGGTTTGGAACCTCTCCAGGGATGGTGACTCCACCACTGCCCTGGGCAGCCTGGGACAATGCCTAACCACTCTGGCAGCCAAGAAATTCTTCCTCAGATCCAACCTGAACCTCCCCTGCTGCAACTTGAGGCCATTGCCTCTTCTCCTCTCACTAGTCACCTGGGAGAAGAGCCCAAGCCCCACCTGGCTCCAGCCTCCTCTCAGGGAGCTGCAGAGAGTGAGAAGGTCTCCCCTGAGCCTCCTCTTCTCCAGGCTAACCAAGCCCAGTTCCCTCAGCTGCTCCTCACAGCACTTACAGTGCTCTAGACCCTTCCCCACCTTCCTTGCCCTTCTCTGGCCACACTCCAGGAAGAGAGAACCCTGTTGCACCTCCAGGCTCAGCTCACTACCATGGAACAACCTAATGCTTTTCTTTTTGTCTCTTATGTCCAAACAGATCTTGATTTATTGTACCAGCAATTGTCCTAACACATCTGACCTTTTAAACCACAGCAGCTGAGAGTTGTTGTACAAGATAAACATATGAGAGGTATTGTCAGGAACAAAGCACATGACAAACAATTGCAACATCCTGATGCTGAGGTGTTTATCAAGTAGTGAGTCCCTTCTTTCTTTTGCTCTTTTCTCTGTTAAATTATTTCTGCCCAAGCTAGCAAATCACCTAACACACCTCCTGCTACCTTGCTTTTACTTCCTGGAAGAAACATCCTCACTGAGAGGCTTCCTCACAGGCTGAGGAGTGGAATCCCTTCACCATATTGGCAACACATCCCTGGATTCCCCAGGAAAGGACAACAAAAAGTGATCTTCTTGATAAAAACCCACTTGTTTGAATAGCAGCTACTATTCCACCCAAAAGATCAACAACCCAGGAGACTCCTGTTGATTGTGAAGTCTTTTTGCCCCCTGTGGCCCTCCAGCAGATGCTGATGGGGCAGGTGGAGGTCTCTCCTACCCATCTCTTTCAAGTGAGGTTTCTTCTTCACCTTTTCTTTCCCTGAGAACTTCTCTCCCTTGCCTCAGTAACCTGCTTCATTCAGAGCCTCTGCCAAGCCCAGGAAGAGGAGAGAGGAGAAGGCATTTTAGTGTGAGGCATCTGCTGGTAATGGTCTGAGCTATTTTGCTGTCTGAAGTAGCTGAGCTCTTTCATCTCCTAGGTACTTGTACCTCTGCTGGTGAAAGGTTTAGAGGGAAGTGTGGTTGATCTGGCTCAGGGGCAGCTGACACAGTCAGAAAATACCCTGGGGAAACTGGAGATCAGGGAGGTTCAACTATCATTTAGAAGCAAGCAAAAGAAAAGCTTTTCATCACAGCCCTGTGCTCATGGATGGAGCTTTTGCATTGTATCCCTAGAGCTTGTAACATCTCAGGATCAAACATGTAGCATCCTTTAGAGAGATTTTTGAGGTGTCATCATTTTCATGGTTCTAGATTATACTTGGAAGAGAAAAATTCACACAGTTGGTGTCAGGCCACCCATGACTCTTCTAAAAGCTTTTGCATTGTTTAAATATTGTAAATATTCCCTTTCTATTTTGGGGGAAATGTGTGTGTGTGTGTGTGTGCACATTTTGTGTGTCTCTAAACAGGGTTATGGAATGATTTGGATTGGAAGAGACCTCTGGAGGTCATCTTGCCCAGCTCCCCTGCTCAAGACAGACAGACAGCCCAAGTGCAAAACCCTGCACCTAGATTGAGGCAATCCCAGCCATGAGCACTCAATGGGAGGAGAACTCATTGTGAGCAGCCCTTCAGAGAAGGACTTGGGGGGTTCTGCTGGATGAAAAGCAGGACATGAGCCAGCAATATGTGCTTGATCCCAGAAAGGCAACTGTGTCCTGAGCTGCAGCAGAAGAGGCATGGCCAGCAGGTCAAGGGATGTGATGCTGCTCCTCTGCTCTGCACTGGTGAGACCTCCCCTGGGTACTGTGTCCAGCTCTGGGGTCCTTAGCACAAGAAAGACATGAACTTGCTGGAGCAGGTCCAGAGGAGGTCATGAAGATGATCAGAGGGCTGAAGCACCTCTCCTATGAGGACAGGTTGAGCAAGTTGGGGTTGTTCAGCCTGGAGAAGAGAAGGCTCCAGGGAGACCTTCCTGTGGCGTTTCAGTACTGAAAGGAGCTTCTATAAAAGAGGGAGAGAGACTTTTTCCATAGGCAGTGATAGGACAAGGGGTGATGGCTTTAAACTGGAAGGGAGGAGAGTTAGATTAGATGTTAGGGAGAAATTCTTTTCCCAGAGGGTGGTGAGACACTGGCACAGGTTGCCCAGAGAGGCTGTGGCTGCTCCATCCCTGGCAGTGTGACCCTGGGCAACCTTGTCCAACTCCCCATGGCAGGGGAGTTGTGAGTCTTGAAGGTCTCTTCCAACCCAAAGCAGACTAGGATTCTAGGGTTCTATGATACAATGGATCTACACATTTACTGATTGATTTAGGAACAGCCAAGTATTTATTGTCATTAGCTTCAGGACAGCAACGACACAGCCATGAATGCATGGGAAAACAGTCTAATGGCTTGCAATTATGTACATTAGGCAAGATCATTTGTTATTTACCTTCCTAACATAAACATTTATCTTTACTTGCATATATAATATATATATATATATATGATACAAAGAAAGGATGTGGAAACAGACACAGGCAGCAGAAATTGCATTTGCAAGAAAGGAAGATGCTTATGTGGAATGTTCTGGAGTCACATTCTTTTGCTCTTGAAATACAGACAAAGCCACAGAGCCTAGTAAGAGAGCTAGAAGGTCAGAAGGTCAGACCACTTGTCTTCAAGTTGGATCAACCTTTTTAAACCAAAGAAATTATCATAGAATGGGGCCTGGATATAGGAGATGACATTTTGAGAGCATATCAGTTGCCCTTCAGTGAATTCTGTATGAGCTTAACAAGTCAGTGCTAACTGGGTGACAACTGATTAAGGCAGTACTAATGAGGCTGTAAAACAAAAATTGGGGTCCTGAACGATTTCTGATCACTGCCATCTCTTGCTCTGTGGTCATTATCTGAGGGGAAACACCTCTGAGTGAAGGTTGAACTGCTTCAAATAGGTTTTCCAGAGCACAGCTTTCTGTGGTGAGCAGAAAACAAATGTAGTTAATCATGCAGAGATCAGCAGAACATGGAACATTCTGCCTTTTGTCTTCATGCAGAAAGGAAATGTGTCTGCTGGAGATGTTTTAGCTTTAGAATAGCTTAATAGAACCAATGTTTGGCACATTCAGAGGCTGAACTCCAAACAAATGTGCTGTCACTCTGAGAGCTTTCATCTGGTGGCAATTTTCAAATTAGCAAGCTGAAAAGTTATCTAAAAGGCAGCATATTGTTGTACTCTAATGGGCCATTGTGGCAGAACTTAGTTACTTATCTGTTCCAGCTTACATGCAATTCATCTAGAGGTTAGACTCCTTTCTCAAGCAGGAGACATTTCCTTCTGGACTCTAGCAGAGGAGCATGAACTCTCCAGGGAATGACAATATGCTGAAGGAAATGGGACCTGCAGAAGCATTTGGCATTCTGCTTTCCCTCTCCTTCCCACCCCTAATAACAGATTTGCTATGATTCCATCAGCAGTGCAATGCAAACACTCCCTTCTCAGAATCCAGCCTTGCATACAGTAAAACAACAAGAGTGACCTGAAGCTCATCAGAGAGTAAATATCTGATCTCAGCACATGGGGAGAGGTTGAGTGAAGCCAGATTGCAGCCAATTGACCTGAAAGGAAAACATCCAAGCTCCTCTATTAGTTCCATTGATGCTCTACTGACTGAAAGACATTTATATTGATGTAATTTCTCTCCTGACTTCTTCTTTTCCTAGTTTTAAAGAAGAGAACATGAGAAAGGTTGTCTTCTTTATCCCATACCCATAACCCTAACTCAATAATGCTGCTTGCTCAGATCCAGCATCTTTCCCTGGCCCAAGCTTTAAATGCCTGCAAAGCAGATGTCTAGATATGAAACAAACTGGGTTTACAGTCAATGGAAAGTTAGTCTGTGTAGTCAGCAGAGTCTTCTTGAGGAGGAAATATATAGAATCAGAGAATCACTATGGTTGGGAAAGCCCTCTGAGATCATCCAGGCCAAGCAGCCACCCAACACTGCCATGCTCACCACTAAACCATGGCCCCAGGCACCACATCTCCATGGTTTTTGAACCCCTTCAGGGATGGTGACTCCATCACTGCCCTGGGCAGCCTGGAGCAATGTCTGATAACCCTCTTGGGGAAGAAATTCTTCCTAAGATCCAACCTGAACCTCCCCTGATGCAGCTTGAGGGCATTGCCTCTTGTTCTTTCACTTCTTTCCATTTTAATTAGGAGCTCTCTGTTGATTCCAGTGACATCACATGATAATTTTTCAGAGATCCTTTTTTTTTTTTTTTCATCAGATGACTCACAGAATGACCTCAATTGCTCTAACAATAAGCCACAATAACCCACTGCTCAGTGGAGATACATCTGGAAAGAAACATTGAAAACCTTATCTCATTCCTTTGCCTTTTAGCTGAAGAGCTGTTTCTGCAAAGCATCAGAGCTTGCACTCCTTATATATCAGTGACTTCCTGAATTCATTTTGATCTTCATTTACAGAATCAGAGCACTCATTAGTGAGGAGGTAAAGTTCTCATCCATGAAAGACAGAGAAAACCACAGCTGGAGTAGTAGGCTCCAGCTAACACTGAGCCCATTTCCCCTTGTCCTATCACTGGTAACCCAGGAGAAGACACCAACACCCAGCTGGCTCCAGCCTCCTCTCAGGGAGCTGCAGAGAGTGAGAAGGTCTCCCCTGAGCCTCCTCTTCTCCAGGCTACCCAAGCCCAGTTCCCTCAGCTGCTCCTCACAACACTTACAGTGCTCTAGACCCTTCCCCACCTTCCTTGCCCTTCTCTGGCCACACTCCAGCACCCAAACAGAATCAAAGTGTCTTCTCAACTTCATTCTCACCAAACTTGCTGCTAAAGTCTTCTCAGAAATGCAACTTTCCTGAGGAGCAAATTGAGTCTCTGGTTCTCTCCTAGGACAATATAGATCTGTAATATAGGTCTATATACAGACAGTATAGATACCAGGACAGTATGGATGGTCAAGAGAGCCTAAGTATGTTGTGTATGAACCTTCTGACACAGTTCTCACAAACCCATGAACTCTTTTAGCTATCCCAGCTCATCATCTACCAGCTAGATGCCAGAAAGAGTGTTCCAAACTCTGTGTATATTCAGCTCCAACTGTGTTTACATTTGCAATATGTTCTTTTATGTGCAAGAACAGAGACAGAATGAAAGAAGAATCCTTCCCTTGGTAATGACTCTGTTAATGTCTGCCCAAAGCTTTGTAAATAATGCAGCACTATAAAATGCAGGCAGAAGCAGTAATCATTATTTCTCAATAAAACAAAATCATTTTTCCATTTGACCTGCCATGTAAATGCCTATAAATGTTATATTTATTTTGAAGAGTCTTCTT
The DNA here is from genome assembly GCA_013399015.1 of Galbula dea. Classification (NCBI taxonomy): domain Eukaryota; kingdom Metazoa; phylum Chordata; class Aves; order Piciformes; family Galbulidae; genus Galbula; species Galbula dea. The sequence continues at coordinate 92,714 of VWZX01000699.1, forward strand.
TCCAGTCATGTCCTAATATGAGCAACATGAAGATTTATTTCCTCTCAGAAAATTAACCTACAGCATTCCTGCTTCCTTTATTGTTGTTGTTGTTTTTTTTTATCTCCAAAAGTTGCAATCCTGAAGAGGGTTTTTATTCTTCTGCCAGATTGGGTCAATGTCACTGAATAAATAAGCTGTAAAAGCTCCTTTGGATGACTTCTGGAATCTTCTCTCCTTGGTAGGATGCTGAGAGATTTATTAGTGAAACAAACTGAGAGAACCACAGAATGTCCAGTGTTGGAAGGGACCTCTGGAGATAATCTAGTCCAAACTCACACTCACCTAGAGCACAGGATGGTGTCCAGGTGGTGTTGGAATGACTACAGAGATGTCTCTCAGGTATTTAGCAACAGGACAAGAGGCAATGGCTTCAGGTTGCACCAGGGGAGGTTCAGGTTGGATCTTAGGAGGAATTTCTTCCCCAAAGTGGTTATCAGGCATTGGCCCAGGTTGCCCAGGGCAGTGGTGGAGTCATCATCCCTGGAGGGGTTCCAAACCCATGGAGAGGTGGCACTTGGGGACATGATTTAGTGGCACTGGGGTGTTGGGTTGATGGTTGGACTTGATGATGCCAGAGATCTTTTCCAACCTTAATGATTCTAGGATTCTGTGGAAAAATAATCATTAATTGCTTATACTGGAAGACAAGGAGCCCAGTTAATAAAGAGGAATTGGACTGGTTATTTATGAGCAGGAATTGTCCTCACTGGCACTTCAGAGACTTTATTGGGTGATCTGCATGCCTGGAATGTCAAAATCCTTGGCTCTAACCTGTTTAGGAAAGATGAGGAGTGGAGAAAGAGTGGAAAATGCCACTTGATGTCAAAAATGACCTCTTTCCAAGTGCTGAGAGCAGAGGAGGGATCAATATTGAAGGGCTCTGGGTGAATATTTAACTGGGAAAGTCCAAAGTACCAACAGGGATTTGCTGCTGGTTACCATCTCCCAGCAGGAAGGCTGGAGCTCACCTGAGAACCTGTCTGTGATGCAGGAGGGATAAATGCCTGTGCTATCAGAGTGACATATGCTGAGGAACTTCTGATGCTTGTCTAGAATTTCAAACAGTGCTAGGTGAAAGTTTCTAGCATATTATTAGGTAGAAAAAACCCCAACCCAAAAGCCCATGGTTGTGTTGATGCAAAGTCCTGGATTTGCTGCTTGCACAGAGGACAATATTGTACAGAGAATGCTTTCAGTGGGTTGGGTTCAGACAGTTGATAGAAATTAAGAATCAAATTAAATGGAGAAGAAAAAAATAAAGAAAAGAAAAAAAAAAGAGTCCCACAATTTAATGAGCATAGATTGAAGGAGGAACTGGAGCAAACAGTTAAAGGAAACAATAGTGAAAGAATATGCAATTATTTTCTATAGGGACCTCACCAAAATGAAGATAAATCAATTCCAGCAGTGAAAAAGCAAGAAGAGCTGCCCTGGTTAGGAAGGTCAATAGGAAAAGAGACAATTTGGGCTATTTAAAAGGATATTAGAAGCAAATAAAAGTGAAGGACAATGTTTGCTTTGCAGTAGCAGGTGGGAATTGCAGAATAAAGAATAATAAGGCAGGCAAGCATGCGTGCTCCATGCACAGCTCCTTTCTCTCTTTACAGAATCCCAGCATCTTAGGGGTTGGAAGGGACCTCTCTGGAGATCATCTAGTCTGACCCCCCTGCCACAGCAGGGTCACCTACAGCAGCTTGCACAGGATGGCATCCAGCTGGGGTTGGGATGTCTCCAGAGATGGAGACTCCACCACCTCTCTGGGCAGCCTGGGCCAGGGCTCCAACACCCTCAAAGGAAAGAAGTTCCTCCTGATGTCGAGCTGGAACTTCCTCTGCTCCAGTCTGTGCCTGTTCCCTCTTGTCCTGTCCCTGGGCACCACTGCCCAAAGCCTGGCCCCAGCCTCCTGCCCCCCACCCATGAAGTATTGGTCAGCATTGATCAGATCTCCCCTCAGCCTTCTCCTCTCCAGGCTACCCAGCCCCAGGGCTCTCAACCTTTCCCCAGCAGAGAGATGTTCCAGTCCCCTCAGCATTTCTGCAGCCCTTTTCTGTTCCCTCTCCAGAAGTTCCCTGTCCTTCTTGGGCAGGAGAGCCCAGAACTGGACCCAGCACTCCAGATGTAGAGCAGAGTAGAGGGGGAGGAGAACCTCCCTGGACCTATTGACCACACAAGGAGAGGAAAGAGTAGAAATGTTGTCATAAAGCACTTTCCATTCCAGTGGTGACTCCAGAACTAAAAGGCAGTTACCAACAGCACATATTTCCCAATCAAAAAGGTCCAGATGATATTCATTGAGGAGTTTCAGAGAAGCTTAGCAAAGAAATTTCTCTGCACCATTAAAGTTGATTTTCAATAAGGGTTGGAGCAGCAGGAAAACCCCAGAGAGCAGGAGGAAAGCTAAAGCTGTGTCAATATTTCAAAGGGCTAAATGAGATGACCTGGACAATTATATACCTGTCAGTCTAAGATTGATCCAGAGCAAAATGATGAAACAGCTGATAAAAGACTCAATTAATAAAGAATTAAAGGAGGACAATATAATTACTGCTGATCAACATGAGTTTCTGGAAAACAGATTTTGACAAGCTAATTTGATGGCTTTTATCAATAAGATTGCAAGTTTGGATGATGCTGGTAACTGTGTTGGTCTAAAAATGTTGAGACTTCTGTGAGGCTAGATGGATGGATGGAAGAATGGATGGGTGGATGGATGGATGGGTGGATGGATGGATGGATAGATGGATGGAAATCATCCAGCCACTTGGAAATCATCCAGTGGCTGAGCCCTGGCCCAGGTTGCCCAGAGAGGTTGTGGAGTCTCCTTCCCTGGAGAGATTCCAACCCCAGCTGGCCCCAGTCCTGAGTCCTGTGCCATAGGGACCCTGCTGGAGCAGGGAGGTTGGACTAGCTGAGCTCTGGTGATCCCTTCCAACCTCAACCATTCTGAGATTCCTGTGGTTCTCTAACTCTGTACACCCAAAGGCATCCCCAAGAATGGTCACCTCTTTTCCTGACACCTCTGTTGTGCCTTCACATGAACACAATGCCCTCTTTTGATGGGTTACAGTTTATAAAGAGCATCAAGGTTCAGCAGCTGCTGAGAGCTACTAGAGCTCTTCCACCTGCTCAGATGTTGATGAGATCTCTTCACAAAGGCTGGGAGGAGGGTTCCTTCTCTGTTTCTCTTTGCCCATCAAATCTCCTCCTTGAAGATGAGCCTTTTTCTCCCCCTTTCCCCAGAAGACTTTTTTTTCCTCTGTTTCTAAGCCTGCAATCACACTTCTGTCACAGCTTCATCACAGACAAAAAAAAAATCCTTCTGGTTTTCAAGCTTCAGGATTTTAGCCTCACTAGTAATCAAAATATTTGCTGAAAACAGAGCCAGTTTATCTTAGAATTAAGATACACTGAACTATTTTGTTAGCTATTATATTCAATAGGAAACTTAAGGCATGGAAATCAGATTTGACAGTGGCTTATTTAAAAAGGCAACCTCCAAGGATAGTCATAGTAGACTGCTTCAAAAATAGATTGTTTATGGGAAGGCATCCATGGTTCCTTGACAATGCAGATCCCAGAAATCATAGGAAAAACAATGGGCACACAGACTAATTTCACCTCCACAATGGCCAATTTTGAAAGTGAAAGGAAATTCCAGTGTTAGGAAAATGATTTCTCCCTTGTGTTACCTTGCCCCAGGCAAAATGAGAAGACATTTCTTTTCCTGATGAGGCATACAAGAAGCAGAATGTTTAAGCAACTTGCTAAAGGTTACACAAGTTTATTGGAGACAGATAACAAAAAAAATCCACTCTGTGCATGTCCAAAGTGCCTAACATATGAAGTGTTTCAACTCTCTGGGCTCAGATCTACTGACACCTCGGATCAATAATATTCATTTACCTATACAATGTTTTAACAGCCACAAGGGAGAAAGCATTGACTAAAAAGAAAGCACTGATAGCATTATTAGACTCTTGTTTTTTTTTCCTCAGGAAGACAAAGAAATTTAAAGTGTCAGCAAAGAAAATAACATTGTACAAGTTCTGTCCACAGAGAGCAGTCATAAGGCTCTGGGATGACAATTTTGTTACCCCTGTGCCTGTGGGAAGCTGGACAGCACAGAGAGAATCAAAGAGACACAATCATTAAGGTTGGAAAAGACCTCTAAGAGCATCCAGTCCAACCATCCACACAACACCCCCATGTCACTAAACCATGGCCCCAAGTGCCACCTCTCCATGGGTTTGGAACCCCTCCAGGGATGGTGACTCCACCACTGCCCTGAGCAGCCTGGGCCAATGCCTAACCACTCTGGCAGCCAAGAAATTCTTCCTAAGACCCAACCTGAACCTCCTCTGGTGCAACTTGAGGCCATTTCCACTTGTCCTCTCACTAGTCACCCCAGAGAAGAGACCAATCTCCATTTGCCCAGGCTGCCCAGGGCAGTGGTGGAGTCACCATCCCTGGAAGGGTTCCAAACCCATGGAGAGGTGGCACTTGGTGTCATGGTTAGTGGCATGGGGGTGTTGGGTGGATGGTTGGACTTGATGATCTTAGAGTTCTTTTCCAACCTTAATGATTCTATGATGAGACACAGACTCTGTTGAATCAGGAAGGTAAATCTTACTCTTCTCCTCACACCAGTTCCAGTGAGCCAGTATTTCTGTGCAGAGGGGCAAGGAAACATTTTTCTCTGCAGTAGCCAGAGTGCATGACATGGCCTCAGATCTCCAGGTTTCCCAAGCAGCAGTCAAGCACTTTTTCATCTGTGCAGCAGCTGGGATGTCTCCCTAGGCTTCCTGTTTCCACCCCTCATTTCATTCATGAAACGATGTCCCTCCTAATTTGCCTCACCCTCTGGCTGGTTGTTGTCTGGTGACTTCTACAAGCCTTCAATCCATGCTTGAAAGGTGTAATAATACTGGTCTTCTCATCCAGTTAAAACAAAGACTTGCTCAGAGGAATGTACACACTTAAATCCCTCTTAATGCTTCAAATATCATTATTTTCAGTCGAAACTGCTTCTTAGTTAAATGGCTTTCAGGCATCAGCCTATTCTGTGACAGATGATTTTGTCACTATGCAAAATGTGAAACCTGTAATCAACTTGTTATGGCATTTCACACAAGTATGTGACAGTAAAATAAGTAAACTGTCATTTGGGCAATCAAGGCTTGAAATCCTGCAGGAGGAAAGGGAAAAAAAAAACCCCAAAGTCCCTGACATTCAATCTTCATGGTAGGTATGAGGTTCAAAAGATGATGTAACACTCCTACATCTTCCATGTTTGAATAGAGTTCTTATTGCAGCATGCTTAAGCCTGCAATAATTTGCTATTATGTTTTAATTGTGGAATTTCCACCCCCCAATTATTTTTTTTCCCACCCAGATAATGTATATCCATGTCACACAGCAAGGTCTGCTCTGCTAACAAGGTGTTGGTGGAATCCAAACAGTATTTTCCCATTCCTATTGATGACAACATTATCTATGCCCAAGCATTCTCAGCCTGGTTTAATATAGGAGGGGATAGAGCAGGAAGGAGCCCACAGTGATTTTCCAGCCTAGGCAGACAGGGAAGGGCAAGGTCCTGCATGGCTGGGATGCTTGGGATGATGTGCTGCTGACACCACGCTGTGATGGCTTTAGAGGATAGCACATCAAAGTTTTATTAAAGGAAAGGATCTGGAAGCTATGGTTCATGAGCTACTTGTGGCTCTTCACACTGCTTCAGTTGCCCTGGGGCTTGTTCTCAGAAGTCCTTGCTCTCCCCTGTGGCTGCAGGTTTGATGCAGTGTGCTGGAAGCTGTAGTCCACCCTGGGCTCTCCCCTCCCCTAAGTAGTCCTCCAAGGTTGAGCAAGGAGTGGCTTAGGGACAGGTCTACAACATGGAATCATAAAATCATAATCATAGATCACAGAATGTCCTGAGCTGGAAGGGACCCACAAGGATCATGCAGTCCAACTCCTGTCTCTGCACAGGACAACCCCAAAGTCACCCCATGTGTCTGAGAGCATTGGCCAGGTGCTGCTGGAATTCTGTCAGCCTTGGTGCCGTGACTGCATCCCTGGAGAGCCTGTTCCAGTTCTCCAGCACCCTCTGGGTGAAGAACCTTTGCCTAATCTCCAGCCTACCCCTTCCTTGGCACAGCTTCATGCCATTGCCTTGGGTCCTATTGCTGGTCACCAGAGAGAAGAGATCAGCTCCTGCTCCTCACTAGCCCCATCAGGAAGCTGTAGACCACACAATGAGGTCTCTCCTCAGTCTCCTCTTTTTCAGGCTGAACAAACCAAGTGACTTCAGCTGCTCCTCAAATGGCTTCACCTCTAGACAATTCACCATCTCCGTGGCCTCCTCTGGAGCCTCTCCCACAGCTTCCTATCCTTCTCCTGCTATGTTGCCCCCAAGTGCAGCCAGTGCTGGAGGTGAGGCCAGAGCAGCCCAGAGCAGAGTGACACTAGCACCTCTCAATGAACAGGTCCTGTCAGCTCACAGGGAAGGCTGTGGAGGGGACAGGCTTTTGCCATGGTGCCATTGAAAGGTGTGATCTCCACTCTGCCCAACAGAGTAGACACCATGGGGGTACAGCCACTAGCAAGGTGCTCTTACACCTGGGACTGGCAAGTGGATCTGTAACTCCTGTTCCCAGTCATTAGCGATGGTCACAATTTTGGAATTGCTCTCTTCCCAGAGATGAGTTACAGTAATGAGAATAAAACTACACTTGATGATGAGAAGAATGAAGGGAAACAGTTGGACTTGATGATCTCAGAGGTCTTTTTTCAACCTTAATGATTCTATAATTCAGGGAAACCCATTTTTGTCCTTTTATCTTTTGAATGTTTATTGGGTTTTTGTCTCCTGGCCTCTACAGTTAGAAACCAACTGAAGAAACCATTGAAATATGCAAGTTAATATCTGGCATGGAATAAGCTCCAGTGAAGAGCACTGCAGAGCCTGGCTGGGGAGAGAATTGGCTTTGTTTTGGTGAAGTTCTGAATGTCTGGAAATGACTCACAGAGCACACACAACAGGGCTTTTGTTGAGTCTCACTGGCAACCTCCAACACAACGTCCCTGTATGCCCACAGCTCATCTCGCTGCGTGCTGAAGATGTGGGGCCCCAGGAACAGGCTTGCAACAGACTGGGAATGGATCTGATCATATGACCTAGTGAAGGCTGAATCTCAGGAGAGTTCAGGTTGGAAGGGAGCACCAGAGGTCACCTACTCCAACCTCCTGGCTGTAGCAGGGTCCCTAGAACATAGGACTCAGATCTGGAGTCTCTCCAGGGAAGGAGACTCCACAACCTCTCTGGGCAACCTGAGCCAGGGCTCAGGCACCCTCCCACCAAAGCAGTTCTTCCTCAGCCGCAGGTGGAACTTCCTGGCTTCCACTCTGTGCCCTATTGCTTGGCCCCATGGAGAAGAGCCTGGCTCCAGCCTCTTGCCAGCCTCCCTTCATCTCCTTCTCTCCATGGAGAAGGTTCCCTCTCAGCCTCCTCTTCTGCAGGCTGCCCAAGCCCAGCTCCCTCAGCCTTTCCTCCCAAGGGAGATGCTCCAGCTCCTGAATCATCTTTGGAACTGGTCTTAATGCAATGTCAAGACTGCTGCTGCTGACACAGCAAGTAAAAGCCTTTAGAGGCTGGTTGACACACCAGAACTTGACATATCATTTGCCACTAACTTGATGTATTTTGGATGCTTTTGATAGCAGAGAAAGGCTGGACCATGCCAGTGAGTGCAAAGGTTCCTTGTTATGATTCTATGATGCTGAGCAGAACCAGTTCCCAGAGACCAATTAACATTTTGTCTAAATTTGCCCCATCTTGTCCTTCTTTTCCAGCCCTCACACTGCAGATCCTGGCCTCTGCTCCAGATCCCTCCCAGTCCCATAAATCAGCCTCTTCTGATCTGCTTCTGCCTCTGTCTTCTGTTTTGTGTGGGAGAAACACCATGGTGCAGGGGGAAGGGAGACAGCTGCCGTGTCCCTGGGTGTCTCAGTGAGCTGTCTCCAGCGACAGTGTCCCTGGAGGTCTTGGGGAGCTCTCCCAGGGTTTGTCCCTGGAATCTCCTGGAGCTCTCCCCAGCCCCTCTGTCCCTGGAGGTCTTAGGAAACTCTCCCAAGCCATATCCCTGGAGATCTCAGGGAGCTCTCCCAGGCCACGTCCCTGGACCTTTTGGGGTCCTTTCCCAAGCTATGTCCCCAGAGGTTTCAGGGACCTCTCCCAAGCCATATCCTTGGAGATCTCAGGGTGCTCTCTCAGTCCACGTCCCCAGAGGTTTCGGGGACCTCTCCAAGGCCACGTCCCCAGAGGTTTCGGGGACCTCTCCCAGGTCCCGTCCCCGCAGGTCTCAGCGACCTCTCCCCGCTACCGGCCGGAGCAGCATCAGCAGCAGTCGAGGCAGAGCGGGGGCAGCTTTCCACTGCACCGCCGCCCGCAGCCCAGCAGGCGGCAGCAGCGCGTTCCTTCGGGGGGCCGTGGCCGCGCTGCGCCCTGCTACCCGGCCTTGCAGCCGCTGCTTTGCCGGCGGCAGGACTGCGGCCTAGCAGAGGCTGGGATAGGCTCGCTGCCGGTGGCGCGGTGTGGGAACAGTAGCCCCGGGAGAGGGAGGTGGGCGAGGAGGGGTGGTATCCCCCGAGACAAAAGCGCTTGCTTGGGAGAGGAAAGACAAAGCGGAGCTCCCCCCAGATCGAGGAAGGATTTTCTACCGAGAGGAAGAGGAGGTGGAGGAGAAAAGAAAGGTTGGGGAGGGGGTTCAGGAGGGCACAGAATGAACCGAGCTCAGCTCCGCCGGTCGCCATCCCTTCCTATTCCCCTTCCATCCCCGCTCCGCAGAGGGCTGCGAGCGAAGTTGAAGGAGGGATTGGGCGCATGTGGGTGTGCGTGCTTCTCGGGGGGGATTAAACTTTGAAGCGCAGATGCCTGCAGGGTTGCGCGGCGAAGCGCGGCTGCTCCTCCTGCAACCACCTGCCGCCACCGCCACCCTCACCGCTACCCTCCTCCCCCGGGCGCTGCCGCCTTCCTCCTCCTCCTCTTCCTTCTCCTCCTCCTCCTCCTGTTT
>VWZX01000699.1:101839-192128 GCA_013399015.1 Galbula dea
CTGTTTCTTCTCCTCAGCCTCAGTCTCCTCCGCGGGGGCGCTCGTCGGCCCCGCTGCCGGCGGCGGGCGCCGCGGCTAGGGGCGGGAGGACGGCGGGAGGTGCTAGTGGTGGTAGTAGAGCGAGTAGGGGTAGGGGTGCTAGTGGTGGTGGTGGCAGCAGCAACAGCAGCAGCGGGCGCGCCCCCATGCGGGTCCCGGGCTGGGGAGAGGCGGCAGGCGGGAGCCGGGAAGAGGAGGAGGAGGAGGAGGAGAAGAAGAAGAAGAACGGGCGGTGCTGTGCCGCCGCTGCTGCTGCTGCCGCCGCCGCCCCNGAGCAGGGTGGGGAAATTGGGCTGCGTTACAGGTAGTTGCGCGGAGGATTTGGCAGCGGAGTTAATAAACTCCGGAGCGTTGTCTCAAGTTGGTGGCTCCGTGGTGTGCGGCAGGGCTGGGGCAGTGGCAGGGCTGAGGTGCGGCTTGGGGGCACTTTGCCATGCAGGGGGGTGCGTGTGAAGTTACGCCTGAGCTCTTCTGCAGGTGTGTGGATCTCTTGGGGCTTTTCTCCTTGCAGGCTGCCGGGTCACTGTGTGTTTAACGTTGTATCGTGATGTTGTTACAAAGCTGAAACAATGATGTGTTTACAGTTACCTTTAGAGGAGACGTGTGGCAGCGCTTGGTAGGGCTCAGCTAGCAGCGAAACTAGACTCGAGTTGCCAAAGTAGGGACTGAGATTCACCAACAAAGAAACTGCCTCAAAATAGAGCTGCAGAGCAAGGTGCTTGGGCTGTGCACTTGGGTTGTGGCATCTGGGAAGGGAGGGGGCTTAAAGTTAAGAAACTAGGGAAATGTCCCTTCCTGGCATACATAGATGGGTTCCTTTATTGTAAGCAAATCAGAGACACGAGGTGTAGAATTCCTGTGCATTTGGGTGCAGTGGCACACAGCTAAAGATCTAGGGATGGAATTTCTTATTTCGAATGTTTTTGCCATTCCTTTCCCATTTTCTCATTTCTTTCCCATTTCCCCATGTCTCATATTTTCTCTGTTTCTTTCCTATTTCTCCATGTCTCATTTCTTGTATGATTTCCCCATTCCTTTCCCATTTCCCCCCCATTCCTTTCCCCTTTCTTATTCTCATTAGCCCAAGTGTTCTTGTGCTTGGCAGAGCAGGTGCTGGTGGCACCTTTGTTAAGCAGTTAACCTTCTAGCAGCGAGGAAATAATTCATGTTCCTTCATCCCTCTGCCTCTTGCTGAATAGTTTTGCTGAGGAAGTGTTAGTTGGTATCAATAGCAACCAAGGATTGTTGCCAATCCCTCTCCTGCAGACAGGTATTAAGAGAACTACAAGAGAAAAAAAAACCAGTAGCTTTTAGGGACCACAATCAGTAAAGCAGGACATAGGAAGAGGAAGATGTGTTAGCAGATGAGGGATTCCACATGCCTGTGGTCTTTCTATCTGTTGTAATCAAGCCTTAATCCTTTTGTGTTCTGGAAAACATTTTGTCTATGCTGTTCTCCACCTAAGTTATCTGATTCTTTGGAGCTGGGTGTACCTTATCAGATGTGATTTATTCATGCACACTGTCTAAAAAAAGAATCTGGACTAGAAGGAGTGGATCTTGGAGTGGAATGGTAGGAATGTAACCTTTTCCAGCAATTTGGAAACATAAAATTAATCATTGAAGTTCTTCAGATCCATTGAAGATTTAGAGGCATGCTTTCTCTTTTTTTCCTGTAAAAAAGGGGGAAAATGGCTTAAATTGTACCTTTCACAGGTAAAAAGGTTGATTTATTTTTCTTTTTAAAGTGTATTTGACAAGCAGGAGGTTCTGATGATTGTGGAATGTGCTGAGATGTTGAACTGTTATTGTTTTGAAAGTCTGGGAAGGAAAACATATTTGCTAACTCACAGGGACAAAAATCCATGCAAAACTCATAGTAAAATCATCCAGAGAGATGCCCTGTAGGAATGTAGCAGCAGGTGGATGGATGTAGAATTGCAGCATTAAGCTTTCCAGAGGTGGTTGTAAACTACAGGGTCAAATGTCTATACAGAAAAAGTAAATATTGTATTCTGGGGCAGCTCAAGTGAAATTTGCACCTATTTCCATAAACTGAAAGCAAACATTTTCCCTGAGCAAGGAAAAGAAGCAACAGAAACCTCTGCAGCAGCCTTGGCTGATGTTGTGCTATGTAGCTAAGTTCAAAGCAGGGAGTAATCATTTACATGAGGTGAAAACAGAGCTGGGAATGGAAACAAAATGCTGCGTGGTGTGAAAATCACTTGTCATGTTCCTTCACCTTCAAATCACTTGTCAGGTTCCTCTGTGTGCCATGTACCATCAGATGGGAGCAGGTGATGGGTGTTGAGTCAAGGAGACTTAGCTCTCCTAAGGAGCCCTGTGGGTGATTGATCAGTTGTCACTGCTTTTTAGGTAAAGGCTACTTAAAGGAGCAAATGCTGTCAGGAAGCATGCTAGAATTAGCAGGCACACATGAATTTCATGCAACTCAAACCCACAGGGTGATGAAGTTCTCTGGCCTGAGGAGCTGGGAGTGGGAAGCATCTCTACCATGTTCAGTTAAAAATTGCCTAGAACTTGTCACATGGAGGTTGTTTAGTAGTGATACCTGGGCTTCCCTTTTCCAAAGGGTCACGTTTCTGGCAGAAAATACACTTTTGTTTGAGGAGAAAAAGGTTGGGAAAAGAAAGATTTCCCCCATGGATTTATTTTTGCTTGATTGCAAGCATTTTCTCCTGTCTCTGCAGAGTGAGGGTGTGGTGATCCACTTGGTCTCTGTAGGCACTGGGCAATAAATAACACTGAGGAATGCTGCAGCTCAGTGGAGAAGCTGTTGCATGTTGTACACCTAGAAATGATGGGGATGGGCAAAAAAGGGTGCTTGTTTCACATGCTGGTGCAGGAGTAGAGCTACATCAACTGGAGAGAGCCCTGGGCAAGCAGAACTGTCCTCAGAAATGCATTGGAAATGCTTGCCCAGGGAAGGCTCCAACACTGTGCCATCAAGTGATCAGCAAGCTCAAGGAATGGTTCTGCTCTCAAGGGCATGCTGCTCATTGCTGCCTTACTTATTAACACACATATACCTTCCTCTTCGGGCTCTCCTTTGGACTAGGGAAAACAACCTTTGACAGCTCATTTTCCTCTGCATTTGTAGCCAGGGAGAAGAATTAACAACAGGGAAGAGTTAATTTTGCTGCTGTTAGGAGCAAAGCATTGCCTCCTGTATGCAAAGCTGATATCTCTGAAATATCTATTTATTTCAATACCAATTTCAATCTCTAATCTCCCTTGTCCTGGGGAGAACCTTCTGAGGAGCCTCCTGGGTTTTGTTGTGTGTCAGCTCTCCTGGTTGCACTGAGAGACTTCTCTGCTATTGCATTTTGTCCTTTAAACCTCTTTATTTTTGGGTCTCTCCTTTTCTATAAATAGCTCACATCAGTAACACCAATACTTTGTTGCTTAGCCTTTTTAACAGCCAAAGCAGCAGAGGTGAAGGTGCCAAGATGATTGTGCTTTCTGGAAGGCTTCAAGAGCCCCATGGAAACCAGTTGGCAACTTGCATTGTTGCTGCTTGGGAAATCCTGGAGCAGTGGCAAAGCTCTGAGAAGGGCTGCACGTTTTCAGCTTGGAAGCTCTCGTTCCCAAGTGCAGTGATGAGAAAGGGCAACCTTTCAGAAGGAAGCTTGATGGCTCCAGAAGTCATTGCCTTATTGTTTCTATCCATCAGCCAAAGATTGCCATACTCCCAGGGCTAATTTGAGGGCAGATAATTCAGCCTTTGCAACTGAATTTGCTGAATTTATTCCTGTTGTTCTTTGTGTACATTTTGCCTGCTTCTCCTTACTTTTTATTTATTCATTTAAAGAAGATTTTTAGAAGATAGATGGTAATGCAGCTCAGATATTGCAGCTGAGTAGTGGAACCTAGATGAGTTTTGGCCACAAGCTGCATATATCTCTAGGCTCTGGGGTTAGTTAGCTCTGGGGAGTTAGTGGCTCTGGGCTGTGGAGTCTGATCCTCTGAAGAAACATGCACTGTCATGGGCAGAAACTCCCCAACTTCTGGAAATCAGTGTCTTTCACAGGCATCACTGGGGGATGTTTGCAGTCTCTCCTTTTCCTCACTAACAGCATCCTGGCTTGGATCAGCACTGGTGTGGCAGCAGGGCTAGGGCAGGGATTGTCCTCCTGGACTGGGCACTGGGGAGGCCACAGCTCCAACCCTGGGCTCAGGTTTGGGCTCCTGACTCCAAGAAGGACATTGAGGTGCTGGAGTGTGGCCAGAGAAGGGCAAGGAAGGTGGGGAAGGGTCTAGAGCACAAGTGTTGTGAGGAGCAGCTGAGGGAAGTGGGGTTGGTTAGCCTGGAGAAGAGGAGGCTCAGGGGAGACCTTCTCACTCTCTGCAACTCCCTGAGAGGAGGCTGGAGCCAGCTGGGGCTTGGGCTCTTCTCCCAGGTGACTAGTGAGAGCACAAGAGGAACTGGCCTCAAGTTGCACCAGGGGAGGTTCAGGTTGGATCTTAGGAAGAATTTGTTGGCTGCCAGAGTGGTTAGGCATTGTCCCAGGCTGCCCAGGGCAGTGCTGGAGTCACCATCCCTGGAGGGCTTCCAAACTGCTCAGTTTTAGGGAGGATTGTTGTTTTTAATCCTTTTTGTGTGCATTTAATTGTTTCACTGACCCTGTTGCCAGTGGTTTTGCAATAGCAGCTTTAGGAGAGCAGTGCCTGCAATGGGAAATGCTGATGACATCTGCATGTTCTTCCATTTTCTGCTGGCAAAAGGGGAATTAAAGATGTGGGCTGCCCATGGGGAAGGGAAAGTGATGTTGTTGCTGCTCTTAGCCTGTAGGTCTGGAGGCTTTTCAATCTAGAAAGAAGAGTGGAGGTGTTTTGGATAGTGCTTCTGGGTAAGCACTGCCTTTGTGACTACATCAAGAACTTGTGTCTGTGCCTTCCTCAAAGTTGTTCTTCTTGCTGTGCTTCAGTTTGGAGAGGGGGAAAAGGGAAGTTCTTAATGCCAGTGGATCCAACCCCCCTGTGATCCTGCTAAGAATGGAAAAGCAACAGCCCAGTGACTAGCAGACTTGCAGCAGATGAGTGTTTGCAAGCTGCTGTTTAACCCTGAGTGGCTTTGGAGGTGTTGCTGGGACAATATACAGCAGGGACTTGATTGGGACTTCAGGGAGCTAACATCTCCTGTTGCTGGGGAAGGAAGATGTTGAAACTTTGAAGGTTTAAGTGAGACCTGGGGAGCAAAGTAAACAGTGCTATTCTCTTCGTGAGATCAACTACCAAGGATTCAGAACCACAGTAGGGTGGGTGATAACTTGAGGTCAAAAATAGTGATGAAGATAGAAAGTGGATGTGAGAGGTAATGCTCCATTATCCATTTCTTTGTAGTAGCCTGGCATTCACTCTGAATGGGATAATACTGTCAGAGAAGTGTGAAGGAAGAATAATTGTGAATAACCAAACATGCACTTGAAGAAGAGCAGAGTTTGTTGGGTAAAGTTACAGGGGTAAAAGATCCCAGAGAAGCAGATGAGCAAGGTTTAATTCACTGCTTTTTGAAGCTGAACTTCTGCAGAGTTCAGTGGGCAGGCTGAACAGCCAGGTCCTGGTGGTGGTGAGGAGGAAGGAAAGGTTTCAGTAGATTGGGGAGGAGTGGAATAAACTCCCTGAATATAGGGACCTAGGATACATTTCTTGTGTAGCCAAGAGGCAAATCTTGCCCAGGAGGAATTAGTTTCATCTTGACAGAGACTTGAGCTAGCATCTTGAGTGCTGAGCAGCAGGTTAGGGTTGGGTGAGTTTGGGTTTGGTTTGCATTTTTTGGTTGTTTTTGTCTTTTTTCCTTTTTCTGTTCCTTTCCCCAAACCACTAAGTAAGCATTTAAAAACAAATCCACTAAGTAAGCACTTTAAAAAGACACTAAAAATGGTTTCTCTGTAGTCAGTGGAGGGAAATCTCTCACTCCATAGTCAGCAGAAAGGAGCAGGCTCCCTTACAGATTGGTTCCAAGCAGAAACATAATGTTTGGAGTTGGTAGTGACTCTGCTGTCCCAGGCTGAGCTCTGGGAATGTGTGAGGCAAGTGCAGCAGATAAGGTTTGTGAATAAGGACTTGATGACTTGCTCCAGGAAAGAATCCATTCGAGGTCTTCTCAATGTCCTGCTGCATCTGATGACATGGGGCTCAACATCACTCCAGGAGGGTTTAGTGGCTTGGGGGTGTTGGGTGGGTGCTTGGACCTGATGATCTTAGAGGTCTTTTCCAACCTGAGTGATTCTGTGCCTTGCCATCCACATGACTTCTTCTTTATTTTGTATTTTCACTAGTCATTTTACTGTTGGATTTTAAGGATGGTTGTGATCTACAGATGAAGAAATGCTGTTTTGGAAAGGTATTCATCTCTTGGTTGGCTGCAGTAGGAAACTAAAGAGCTTGATTTCACCAAAGCAATGTCACACTTTGTGCATTTCTCTCTTAAGATCCTCAAAAATACCAAACCTAACTAAACCAACCAAAACCCACCCAAAGCAAGATCCAAAACCAACCCCAAAATAAACCCCAAACCCCAACAATAAAACCCAAGCTACTAAAATCAAATGCATAAAACTAATTTATGCTCCCTTTGGTTTCTGGATGATTTTCTGTAGCTTTCAGGAGGAGTGAGGAGGACAGAGAGCACTAGAGAATTTGTGGTCATTGGGTAGATGTGGTAGTCAGGGGCATGGTGCTAGGTTGCTGGTTGGACTTGATGATCTTGGAGGTCCTTTGTGACCTTGCTGATGCTGTGCTCAAGAGTGTGCTGCAAACACAGTCAATGTAAAGCATCCAATAATGTGTTGCCATCCAGATGAATCAGTATCCCAGTGACTGAAGTAGGCTGTTGAGTGCTGCCTGCCTGGTGAAGTAGGATGGACACAACAGTTGAAAGGACAATTCCTTGCCCCTGTGGCAAGGAAAAGTAAACTCCAAGGTGATTTGCCAGTTTTTATCATCCCCTTAAGCCCAGATGTGTGTGCACAGCTGGCAATGGGTTCAGCATTTCAGCCTCCTGCCACCCTCTGATAGAAATGACATTCAGGAGGAAAAAAATGACTGATTTCTGTCTTCAGTCCAAAAGTAAACATGCATAGCTAATAGTTCTGTTCACCACAGCTTATGCTTATGCATTTTTAATAAAAACCTTGATTTTAATTCATACATAACTTATGAGCAATGGTTCTCAGTTCAGGGCTCTGCTGATTCCCACTTCAATGTGGATACCTTCAAAATAGCTTTCAGCTGAGGCTCAGATTTGCCTTTTATACCCAAGCTTGCTTCTCTGCTGCCTCCATAATGATGGGATGGAGAGAAGAAATGCTGATTATTGCCCTGATTGCTAAAAACCAGGGAAGATTCCATTTATATGACAGGAATGAATCTCAGCTTCTCCTCTGCTCTTTGAAGTAATAGCTTCCTAACATCAGGCTTTAAGGTTCTGGGGTTATTTTTCTGCTTGGGTTTTGGGGGTTTTTTGTTTATTTGTTTAGTTTTGGGTTGTTTTTTTTTCCTCAGTGAGGATGTTAGGCTGCATCTCTAGTGGGAAGTCAGCAGTGACATGGAACTGGCCAGTTAGCAGTTCAGTGGCATAGGAACCATGTAGCAGATCTTATCCTCATATCATAGCAGCTTGGGATCTGATGTCCTCCCCCTGAAGGCAGTGTGTGGAGTTGTGTTAGTTCTCAGAGGCATGTCAAAATGGTGATGCCTGTCATGTTCCTATCTCATGTCACCTTTTAAGAAGGCCCTAAAAAAAGACCCAGGACCATTTGCAGCTGGTGAGAAGGTTGCATGTTACCTCATTGAAGCATATAATGAAGAGGCTCTGGACCACGTTCTGGAGGTGGCTTCCTCTTCCCATTGACTGTGGAAAGATGGAGACAGTCTTCTTGGCAGGGATAGGCCAAGGGGTGATGGCTTTAAACCAAAAGAGGGAGATTTAGACTGGATACAAGGAGGAAATGTTTCCTACTGAGGGTGGTGAGAGCCTGGCCCAGGCTGCCCAGAGAGGTGGGAGATGTCCCATCCCTGGAACCATCCCAGGTCAGGTTGGTTGGGGCTGTGAGCAACCTGCTCTAGTTGGAGATGTCCCTGCTGGCTGCAGGGTTGGACTAGGTGACCTCTTGAAGGTCCCTTCCCAACTTTCCTTAACCTGTGAGCTCACAGCAGTGCATGAAATCATTCTACTAGAGCAAGGTAGCCTTAAGAGAGGAGAGAATCTTGCACCTAAGGCCCTGGCTCAGACTGGTGTGAGACAGCTTCAGCCTCTCAGGAGATGATGGAACTCCTTTCCAGTGCCTCACACCATGGGGCAATTTGCTAATTAAAAAATGCTTTTCAGTTCTCCATAGACAGGCTCCTAACTGGCTCTCCACAAGGATATTCTTCTCACTGGGAGAGAAAAAGCTTTTGTGAGGAGAGGGAGAGAGATGCTACCATGTCTCTTTAGGACAATGCCTGGATCATTGCAAAGCCACTCTCCAATAACTCAACCAAATGGCAACTTTGCACATTTTTTGGCCCTGACCAAGCCAACAATGGGACAGCATTTGTCATTATCCCCTGGTCCCAGTCTCTGTGGCAGGCTGTTCTGTTACAGAGCACAGAAACAAAAGGAGGACAAAGCCCTGTTGTGTGGCACCCCTGCCTCCACAAAGGCATTCAACTCCAGCTACTGTTCATTGGGAGCTTGAGCCAGCAGTGACAAAGGTGCTGGGACTGCCACTGCCTGTCAGGCACTGCTGGGGCATGGCAGCACTGCTCCCACTGGCACAGCAGGGGACAGGAATGCAAGTGAAAACCTTAGCAGCCAGAGGAATGCAAAAGAATAAGAGGCTTGTCTGGAAAAAAGATATGGAAAATATGGATGTTAATGTTGCCATTAGCTATAAAGTCATTTCCCCCTTTTCACCTCTTTCCCTCCCTCCTCTCTCTCCTCTTTCCCTCCCTCCTCTCTCCCTTCTTTCCCTCCCTCCTCTCTCCCTTCTTTCCCTCCCTCCTCTCTCCCTTCTTTCCCTCCCTCCTCTCTCCCTTCTTTCCCTCCCTCCTCTCTCCCTTCTTTCCCTCCCTCCTCTCTCCCTTCTTTCCCTCCCTCCTCTCTCCCTTCTTTCCCTCCCTCCTCTCTCCCTTCTTTCCNTGTTTTATTCCTATGTTTGTTTTGTTGGGTTTTTTTCTCCTTTGCTGTTTTCTTTCTGTTTTCTTGGGTTTTTGTTTTCTTTCTGGGTTTTGTTTCTTATCTGTTGTTTTTTTCTTTGTTTGTTTTGGTTGTTTGTGGTTTTTTTTCAGCCTAATTTAAGCCCTTGGCCATGCCCACCTCAAGCCAGCTAGCTTTCCTGTTCTTTGCCCCTGGTAGCAGGCACAGGCAGTGTGAGAGCAGCTGGGAAGAAGCCAGCTGATGGCACTGGTAGTGTTAACACCAGCCATGGGCTGCAGTCTGTGCTGCAGACAGAGTTCACTGCCTTGGATATGATCAGCCTGTGTGGAACTGGCACTCAGTTGGCTACTGGCAGAGGGGAAAACCACCAACTGGATGCAGCATTCTGCACTGTACCTAGTGAGGGCTGCTGCTGCCTGCTTCTCAGGGTATTTGGGGCAGCTGATACAACCTCTTTCTGTTGTCTCTCCCATCACCCAGAGCTAGGGTCATGGTAGAGAAGAAGGTTGTTGGCCTCAGCTGCTGGAAGAGATGGTGTCTGTTCTGTGTTGTGCTGAGCTGTGGTGGGTTTTTTTTTTTTTTTCCTTCCAGATGCATAATAAAAGTTATTTATGGACAGAGATAAAGTGGTAGCTGTTGTGGAATATCACAGATAGGCAGAAGGACAATAACAACAGGCAGCTGCTTTGGGAAGCTCTGTTTGCTGCAGAAATGTGCTGCTCTTTGTGGATTGAAATCATGACCAAAAAAAAGAATAGTGGGGAGGGAAAGTGGTTGGGGTTTTTTGTTTTTTTCTTTTTGTTTCCTGGTTCCTGCCATTTGCAATCCTTCCTGCTTTGCAGTCTGCTTCTGAAGACAATGATGTGGGTCCCATGTCAGGCTGGTGTTTGTCAGGACTAGCTGTTTATTAGAGGACAGCTGCTCCTCTCTGCCCAGCACATCCTGAGAGCTCCCAGGGACTAGAAGTGATGAGTTACACCAAGGAGGGATGCTGGAGCTCTCCTGTTTGCAGTTAATTGATGGAGGTGTAAACCCAGGAATGAAGCAGTGATGAAGCTGGGGCTGCCTAGTCACATGCTTGTTCAGAGTGCAGTGCTGTAAGAAGGCTTGGAACTTCCAGCAGTTACTGCTTGGCCCTTGTAGCAGCTGAGTAAGAAAGGCACCATCTGAATGCACATCTGAGCCTCTCTGACCATGCCCAGTACCCTCACTGGAAGACCAGATAGTCAGGTCCTCATCACCTAGAGCAGCCAGAAGGTTGATTGGTGTGTAGAGGATGTTGCCAAGTTGGGTTTTCTGGTAACTCCTCAGTGTCTCCAATTCCATCAGGATTAAGAAGGAGGTGGCTGACAGGCTTCTCCAGAGCTCCTCAGGTGGTGTTTTGGCTGCTGTCACTGCTGCTGAGAACTGAACCAGGTAACTAGGGATGGGATAAGAGGAAGTGGCTTCCAGCAGAGGAGGTTCAGGTTGGATATTAGGAAGAATTTCTCCACTGAAAAAGTGGTTAGACATTGGAAGAGGCTGCCCAGGGCAGTGGTGGAGTCACCATCCATGGAGGGGATCCAAAACTATACCTGGGGCCATGGTTTAGTGGTGAGCATGGCAGTGTTAGGTTAACAGTTGGGCCCAATGATCTCAAAGCTCTTTCCCAGCCATGATGATTCTGTGACTTGGAGCAAAGAGGGATAGAAAAGTGCCAAAGTGCCATCAGAATGCTATTAAGAGCTGGAGTAAACCATTTCCAATGACCAAGAAGGTTTGTTAGCCCAATCAAACCCAAGAACAGACTCTCCAGAAGCACCTCTGGGCTTTGTAGGTGTTGTGAGGAGTTGTGTGTGCACCTCCTGAAGCCCCTGCTTCTCTCAGCTCAGCTCTGCCTGCCTTAGGGAACATCAACCCATGCCTCTCTGTTCATGCATGTTGGTTTTGTTGCTGTTTCTTGTTTGCTTTTCAGAATTTGAGTAAATTGGAAGTCCTGCAGATTTTGGGGGTGACCATTTGGGTTTCTAGGTGAGCTCAAGCCATGACTTTTGTTTTTGGAAGGTGAAAGCTATTAGTGTTCAAACTGTAGCATCTCTTCCAGACAGTTTCCTTGCTCATTTAAGATGCTGCAGTGATGAATGGATTGAACAGTTAATATTTGACATTTCATTTGATTATACTAGATAAAAATAGTTGGCTTTTGACACACTGTTAGTAGGGCTTTATCTGAATGAGAAAAGCTAGATTTAGAGCAAGTTCCCTGTTGCTTTTCAGTTTGTGGTCTCTGGAGAATGCCCATTCTGGGCTCTGATGTTCAGAGCAAATATGATCATGTTGGAGAACCACAGTATGGGTACAGTTGGAAGGGATCACCAGAGGTCACCTAGTCCAACCTCCCTGCTCCAGCAGGGTCCCTGCAGCACAGCACTCAGGACTGGGGCCAGCTGGGGCTGGAATCTCTCCAGGGAAGGAAACTCCACAACCTCTCTGGGCAGCCTGTTACCCTCACAAGAACCATTGCAGAGGTGTCACTTGGTGACAGAGCTCAGTGGTGGACTTGGCAGTGTCAGATTAACAGTTGGACTTGATCATAAAAGTTCATTCCCAGTCTTAATGATTCTGTGATGGTGGAGATCTTTCCTAGAGCAGGGTGGGTTGGGGCTACCTCTTCCCTAAGGGTCAGCCTAGACCCAAATGATCAGTATGTGGTGGTGGCTAACCATGCAGTTGTACTCTCAGAGCCATCCTAGTACTTGTCTGAGGTCACTATGCTAATGCAGGCACCTGCATCCCTTTAGAACATCAAATCTGATGGGGAGAAAATGTGCTTAGTGAATATTTTCTGAGAGGTCAGAAAGGAAAGATGATTTATTTACTTCAGTGGAAATGCAGCAGGTCTCAGGTTAAGGTGAGGGACAAAGAAACTAAATCTCTAGGATGATGTTGTACTTGACAGAATGTTGATCAATAACTGTCCCAGCAGGAGCTGATGGGCAGCTGAGAAGTAGTTTTACACATTTACATCAACCCTTCTGTTTGGCATTTCCTTGTCTGCTATTGCTGTGCCCAGAGCTTGGTTCCCTCCTGTTGTCTCCCCATGAATGGCTCAGGAATGACCATCCTCACTTTGGGGTGAAAAATAGGGTGGAGAATTCTGGCTTTCAGTTCATGTTCTTACAGGGTAAGATAATCAATACTTGATTGGATGTTGTTAGCTTATGAGTTCCATGAAGAAGAGTATTTTACACCATGGTGATTGGCCTGGGTACCCCACACCATCAGTAGTGCTGCCAGGAGGAGGTTTCACCTTGGCAAGGGAAAGCACTTTCCATAGGCATTCAGTAGTCATGTAGGGATCAAAGAATCACAGAAGAGATGTGTCTATGAAGTTCTAGTACCAAGAGCACTAATATTGGCAGAATAGCATAGTTATTTTCTTCTAGAAGCCCTTTCTTCTTGTGTCTGCAGTCTCCCTGTGATTGCAGAGGTAATAGAAGCTCTCTCACTAGCTAGCACAATCCTAAAGTGGGTGTTTGCAGTGTGTGTTACTGGAGATCTGTGTCACTGTCTGTACCTCATGCTGTATTTCCTGCCCTACTTTCCCATCCCTGCAAGCAGCTGAGAGGAAGTGCACCAGGTCCTGCACTTGGGGCACAACAACCCCAGGAATGCTCCAGGCTTGGGGCAGAGTGGCTGGAAAGCTGCCCAGGGGAAAAGCACCTGGGGGTGCTGGGTGACAGCAGCTGAAGCTGAGGCAGCAGAGTGCCCAGGTGGCCAAGAAGGCCAAGAGCATCCTGGCTTGGATCAGCACTGGTGTGGCAGCAGGGCTAGGGCAGGGATTGTCCTCCTGGACTGGGCACTGGGGAGGTCACAGCTCCAATCCTGGGCTCAGTTTTGGGCACAGAACACAAGTGTTGTAAGGAGCAGCTGAGGGAACTGGAGTTGTTGAGCCTGGAGAAGAGGAGGCTCAGGGGAGACCTTCTCACTCCCTGAGAGGAGGCTGGAGACAGGTGGGGCCTGGGCTCTTCTCCCAGGTGTCTAGGACAAGAGGCAATGGCCTCAAGTTGCGGCAGGGAAGGATCAGGTTGGATCTGAGGAAGAATTTCTTCCCTGAGAGGGTTACCAGGCATTGGCCCAGGCTGCCCAGGGCAGGGGTGGAGTCACCATCCCTGGAGGGTTTCCAAACCCATGCAGAGGTGGCACTTGGTGCCATGGTTTAGTGGTGAGCATGGCAATGCTGGGTGGCTGTTTGGACTGGATGATCTCAGAGGGCTTTGCCAACCAGAATGGTTCTCTGATTCTATTCTGTGTGTAAAAATGCCACATTTGACATCAAATTCCTCTTGAAAGCAGTGCTGTGTCAGGTACTGCAGGGGTAATGCAGTGCACACAGGATGACACTCAATGTACTCACTTACCTCTAGAGCTTGAGCTGGCAAACTGAGCTTCTTGAGGGACAGATTAGTAGATGTAGCTTAGGCAGAGTCCTGAATAAAGGATAACACAGCAGCAATGGATTCCATATCCATTTCCAGCTCAGTGTTGCAACAAAGGAGACAGCAGCTTAAGCAAATATGCCTGAATGAAGTCAGAGCTCTGAATGGCTGTGTTGGGAAGCTTTTAAAATAGAAGCCTGGTGAATAAAGTCATCTTCTCCTACACTGCATGGGTGGTACTGAAGGCTTGGGAAAGAGGGGATGATAAATCTGATACTGATGGAGGTATATTAGGGAGAGATAAGAATTTATCTTGATGCCTGTGTCACAGGTGAATTTGTCTTCAGCAGACCTACAAGCTGAGGAAATGATAAATGTTGCATATTTCTGTCAGGGGCTGCAATGGGGAAGGTCATTCATTCTGCCACTGCCTGCTATTATTATCAATGCCAGCCTGTTAATTTGGGAGGAAAAGGAAGGAGAGCAGGAGAAATGAAAAACTAATGAGTGGAGGTGGCAAGAAGTAGGACCCTGCTGGGAACACAGAGGTACACAACTCCTCTTCACAGCTAGGGTGAGCCCCAGAAGCAAGTCCAGATGGAGAGCATCTGCTGCTGGATCCTGTTGGTTCTGGACATTCTTTAGGAGTATTAGGGCAGCACCTAATGGAATGGAGAATTCCCCAGGGAGAGGAGAGGTCTGCAGAGATAACAGGGGTGGACAAACTGTCAGAGGCACACAGAGGTGTCTTGGTTATGCCAGTAGACAGTATTGCTGACCAGCAGAAGTGATCAGAGAATCATTAAGGTTGGGAAAGACCTCCAAGAGCATCCAGTCCAACCATCCACCCAACACCCCCATGCCACTAACCCATGGCACCAAGTGCCACCTCTCCATGGGTTTGGAACCCCTCCAGGGATGGTGACTCCACCACTGCCCTGGGCAGCCTGGGACAATGCCTAACTACTCTGGCAGCCAAGAAATTCTGCCTCAGATCCAACCTGAACCTCTCCTGCCGCAACTTGAGGCCATTGCCTCTTGTCCCATCACTAGTCACCTGGGAGAAGAGCCCAAGCCCCAGCTGGCTCCAGCCTCCTCTCAGGGATTTGCAGAGAGTGAGAAGGTCTCCCCTGAGCCTCCTCTTTTCCAGTTCCCTCAGCTGCTTCTCACAACACTTCTTCCCTACACCCTTCACCAGCTTTGCTCTCCTTCTTTGGACATGATGCTTGCTTTGGTGGCAAAATCTCTTGGCTTTTCTGTTCATTCCAAGCCACCCATGGCTTGCTGAGAGAGAAATCAGCTGAGCCATGTGAGAGGTGTGGGTGGGAAAACCTCCTACTTTTAGTTTATGAGCTCTAGCAGCAAGCAGGCAGACTGCAAGTTCATTTTGTGAAAAGAAAACCCCCTTAAAAGTGCTATAAAAGTTGTGACAAGCTTTGTAGTTTTCTTGAACATATTTGGGAAGTCTGCTCCAGCTCAGATTTGATGATAATGGAGCCCATGGAGGTGAAGGGTGGAGCAGATCTCCACCTGCAGCCCATGGAGGACCCTACACTGGAGCAGGTGGATGCCCAAAGAAGGCTGTGACCCTGTGGGAAGCCTGTGCAGGAACAAGCTCCTGAAAAGCCTTGTAGAGTCATGGAGAGAGGAGGCTACACTGGAGCAGGTTTAGTGGCACCCACACTGGAGCAGTCTGCTCCTGAAGGACTGTGCCCCGTGGAAGGGACCCCTGCTGGAGGAGTTTGTGAAGAACTGCAGCCTGTGGGAAGGGTTGATGTTGGAGAAGTTCCTGGAGGGCTGCCTCCCCTGGGAGAGACCTCCCACTGGAGCAGGAGAAGAGTGTGAGGAGTCCTCCCCCTGAGGAGGAAGGAACATTCATCACAGCCTGTGATGAATCACAACCTCCATTCCCCATCCTCTTCTGGGGGAAGGGGGAGAGGATATTGGGAGTGAAGTTAAGCCAAGGAAGAAGGGAGGGGAGGAGGGAAGGTGTTTTAAGATTGTTTTACAACTCTGGCTTGGAAAGTGGCAGAGTAGAGAGGGCAAAGAGAGGGGAAAAGGTGATTCCCCACATTTGCTCTTCTATCCAAGGTGGCTTTCAGAGTTGTCATTGGTAAGTGCTCCACAAATTCAGACTTCAGAGCTGAAAAGGCAATTGTTTGTTCTGCAGGATGAGTGATTTGAGTAAGATAGAATCACTGCAGAATTCTGTAAACATGGGGAGTGCTGTTTTGTTTTGACAATTGCTTTGGATATGTTCTGATTATTTACATGGTGTGAAATCAGTCATGTCCCAGAAATCTGTATTTAATTCTTCTGCCTGTGCTGTGGAGAATCCTAAATCTTTGTCACAAGTAGGGGAAGCAGGATGTCAGGCACAGTCCCTACAGATTGGCACCTATGGACCAGGGTCCAGTTTAGCTCTGGTTCCTCATTTTGTGTCTCCTTATGCTGTGCAGGTCACAGAATGCTAGAATCATGAAGGTTGGAAAAGATCTCTAAGATCATCAAGTTCAACCATCAACCTGTCACCCCCATGCCACTAAACCATGGCATCAAGTGTCACCTCTCCATGGGTTTGGAACCCCTCCAGGGATGGTGACTCCACCACTGCCCTGGGCAGCCTGGGCCAATGCCTCACCACTCTGGCACTCTTACTACTTAAGAAATTCTTCTTAATATCCAACCTGCACCAGCTTCCTTGCCCTTCTCTGGCCACACTCCAGCACCTCAATGTCCTTCTTGGAGTCAGGAGCCCAAACCTGAGCCCAGGATTGGAGCTGTGGCCTCCCCAGTGCCCAGTCCAGGAGGACAATCCCTGCCCTGCTCCTGCTGCCACACCAGTGCTGATCCAAGCCAGGATGCTCTTGGCCTTCTTGGCCACCTGGGCACTCTGCTGCCTCTGTCACCCAGCAACCCCAGCTCCTTTTCCTTGGGCACCTTTCCAGCCACTCTGCCCCAAGCCTGGAGCGTTCCTGGGGTTGTTGTGCCCCAAGTGCAGGACCTGGCCCTTGGTCCATGGATCCAGCCTGGCCAGATCCCTCTGCAGGGCCTCCAGCAGATCAACACTCCCACCCAAATTGATGTCATCTGCAAACTTACTGAGGATGCACTTGATGCCCTCATCCAGATCATCATTGCACTTCAGTGGTGCCTGAGTGTTGCTGAAGTCTCAAGTGCTGTTGCCTTGCTGTAAAGGCTGCTGCAATCTTCCACTGTCTTGGTTTAACTCCTCAAAAGATGCAAAGATTGGGGTTTTATTCTTATTTTCATAGCAAGATCCTGACTTGAAGAAGTAACCAGAGCTTTTGATGCATGAAGATTCAAGAACAGGCTTCTGAAGCAACAACCCAGACCTCTGCCTGGTTATTTCTGCTCTTAGGCTTTTTAAACACCATTTTTTCCACCTACCTTTAATCTTGGTCAGTTTTGCAGCATGTTCTGATAGAGCTGTGTGATCAGATGATTAAAGACACTATTATAATGCATATCTTAGTGGCCTGTCAGAAGATTGAAGCTGCAGATGTTGCCTCTTGACATTTTCCTAACACTTACCTGTGACTTTTGTCCAAACTTGCTTTTCAAACTGCAGTTTTTCTTGTTGAGGTGCACACACTACACATCCACACCAAGAGAAGACACTGAATTCCTCCACTGCAGACCCTGTGAGCTGCTAGTTGAGTCTGCAGAAGAGGCACTGATAGCTCTGGAAGGCTGCTTGTCCTCCCTTGTATCAGTCACCATGCTGGGTGGTTGGATTCCCAGCTGTGTGCTGACAGCAGAGGAGCGCTGAGACATGCAAGATGGATGGTTCCTTGGACTCTGGGGCATGCAAAGCCAAAGGATGGTTCCTGCTGAACCTTGATCTTGACTCTAGAGTTGTAATCCCTGAACATGATCTGCTCTCAGCAGAGTCCAGAAGCTTTTTGTCAAACTCTTTCATCTCCAGAACAAGTTGCTCAACATAGCAAGATCTTGCCATCAATTGCAGGCTATCTTCCTTCATCTGGCTGTTCAGGGACCTTGGAGCCCCTCTTAGGAACCTAGAGGTTGAGTGCAGACTTGGGATGGGAAAGCAAGCTTCCCTGTCCTGGCTAAGCTTCCTTAGTAATTCTGATTCCAATTTCCTGAGTTTTCAGCCTCTTCTTGGTGTGGAGTGATGCTGAGTGCATTGCCAGCTCTCTGGAGGACAGCTGAACTTCAACATCAGCATCTCCTGTGACAACATGAGACCTGCAGCATCCAGATCATGGATCCTGCCTCCTACTGCACCAAATGTCTCCCTCTTTCATCTTCCTGTGCTGCACAGGGTGTCATTTCTTTCCCTTCCCACTTCTGTTCTAGGTTTGTCCACGTCCCATCTGTTGTATCCTTGCAAGCCACCTACTCTTTACTCTTTACTTTCCTAATTTGGCCCTCTTAAAATAAAAAGGCAAAGAGCTCTGCTCCTCTAGAAGGTTCCATATTAGAAGCAGTTAACTATGACCTCTCTCCAAACATCAGATTGCTCTACCTGTACCACATCCTCTGAGCCCTGCTTCATGCCTCTCTATACCTGTTCTGCTTTTCCTGCTCTTCCCATTCCCTCCCACCATGATCCTTCCCACTCCTGGGGGCCTCAACCTTTATTTCAGTCCTCCTTTATTTTTCATCTTAAAACCTGTTCCTTCTTCTGCTCTGTGGGACTTAGGCTCCTTCTTCCTTTCTTTGGTATGGTTTAGCATGGCTGAAAGGAAGGAGAACCAACACTGGGTTGCATTGACACAGAAAAACACCCAAGTGGATTGAAGTCAGGTGATGTTCTCATCTGTCAACTTCTGGATGTTGCTCTTCTACCTCAGAGACATGTATGAAGCAGCTCAAAGAATGGTTCAGGTTGGAAGGGAGCACCAGAGCTCAGCTAGTCCAACCTCCCTGCTCTAGCAGGGTCCCTACAGCACAGCACTCAGGATTGGGGCCAGATGGGGTTGGAATCTCTCCAGGGAAGGAGACTCCACAACCTCTCTGGGCAACCTGGGCCAGGGCTCAGGCACCCTCCCAGCAGAGAAGTTCTTCCTCAGCTGCAGGTGGAACTTCCTGGCTTCCAGTCTGTGCTCATTGCCTCCTGTCCTAGTGCTTGGCCCCATGGAGAAGAGCCTGGCTTCAGCCTCTTGCCAGCCTCCCTTCAGCTCCTTCTCTCCATGGAGAAGGTTCCCTCTCAGCCTCCTCTTCTGCAGGCTGCCCAAGCCCAGCTCCCTCAGCCTTTCCTCCCAAGGGAGATGCTCCAGCCCTTAATCATCTTAGGAACTCTCTTTTGGAGAGACATGTCAAAAGCCATGCTGAAGCTCAGGCAGACAACATCCACTGCTCTCCCCTCATCCCTCCAGCCACTTATCCCATCACAGAAGGCAATAGAAGTTTGTACCCACAAGTCCTGGTCACTGGATTTTGAATTTTGGCTACAACATTGGTGAGATTTAAACCTCAAGTTTACTTTGGTAGCTAGGATCCATGAAGTTGTTGTTCTTTGCCAAAAATCCTGACCCAAATTGATTTTTCCAGTCCTCATAGGATGGAATTGGGGGGGGAGGGGGGGTGGTGAGGAGGGAGAACCAAACCCAAACCAACTAAATTCTGGGTGCAATCTGTGCATTTTATTCAACTCTGCAAGAACAGAGAAGGAATATTCTACTGCAGGGAGAGCATGTGATGCTCATTGGTGACCTCAGAAGCTGAATGTACAAGTTCTGGTGGTGGGACTGGAATTCAGAGAAGTTAAAAAGCACTTTGTAGCTTAGGAAGTCAGTTACAAATGACAGCTTTGCAGTTTCCATTGAGAAGCCTTGCTGATGGAGAGGGGAGAGATTTACTCTTTAAATGAAGGCCTGTGACTAATTCAGGCTTTCTGCTCTCTCAGCAGGGATGAAAGGGAAGGCAATGGGTGGCACAGGAGAGATTGAATTAAAAAAGGTAAAAATACAGACATGAGCCTTAGGGTAACAATCAGAAAGCATTCAGAGAACAAGCCTGTTGATGAGTTTCTATCCAAAATGTAGGTGCTTTCCAGACAGATCAGAGAAGTGATCAAAATCCTGGAGCTCAGGGATTTAAAGCTGCTCAGTTTCCAGCCCAGGGCCACTGCCATTCCTCTGGGGTCTGGTTCTTCTGCTCTTCTCCAGGTAACTACCTCTCAACATTTACACTGATTATTAATTACTGGCAGTCCTGGCAAGGATTTGGTCCTAATTTGATGGTAACTCACCTTTTCTGCAGCCTTCTTCTAAATACTTCATGGGTGGGGGGCAGGAGGCTGGGGCCAGGCTTTGGTCAGTGGTGCCCAGGGACAGGACAAGAGGGAACAGGCACAGACTGGAGCAGAGGAAGTTCCAGCTCAACATCAGGAGGAACTGCTTGACTTTGAGGGTGGTGGAGCCCTGGCCAAGGCTGCCCAGAGAGGTGGTGGAGTCTCCATCTCTGGAGACATTCCAACCCCAGCTGGAGGTGATGCTGTGCAAGCTGCTGTAGGTGACCCTGCTGTGGCAGGGGGGTTGGACTAGATGATCTCCAGAGAGGTCCCTTCCAAACCCTAACCCTGTGATTCTGTCAGCCTTCATCTCTCTGTTGAATGTAGCTGTATTTTTGCTGTCAGCCTGAGTGCTCACAGCTAAATTGGGGCTGACTGCTGCTGCTGCTCAGGGTGGGAAGGCCACCAAGGCGCTTTTGACCTGAAAACTTGTTGAGCACAACCTCCACAGAGAGCTGCAGCTGAAGGTTTGCAGGGCCCCAAGCCCAGCAGTGCATCTTCCCTTCATGTCTTCCTGAGCATGATCCAGATCCAGAGCCCTTGGCTTTTTCACAGTTGGAAGGGACCTCTGGAGACCATCTAATCCAACCCCCTGACAGAGCAGGGTCACCTACAGCAGCTTGCACAGGATGGCATCCAGCTGGGGTTGGAATGTCTCCAGAGATGGAGACTCCACCACCTCTCTGGGCAGCCTAAGCCAGGGCTCCACCACCCTCAAAGTCAAGCAGTTCCTCCTGATGTTTAGATGGAACTTTTTTCTTGCCTAGTTGCTTTCATCTCAGTGCTCTGACCAAGCAGCAGCTAAATGTTGTATGGTTTACTCAGGTGTTCATTAGATGTGCAGGATAAAGGAGGTATGGAGTGGAGAAGAAAAGAAAGAAA
Organism: Galbula dea; assembly: GCA_013399015.1. Taxonomy (NCBI): domain Eukaryota; kingdom Metazoa; phylum Chordata; class Aves; order Piciformes; family Galbulidae; genus Galbula; species Galbula dea. The sequence continues at coordinate 122,628 of VWZX01000699.1, forward strand.
TCAGTGTCCTCCTTTGGTTGGTTTTGCAGCACCAGGCTCATGGTTTCTGCTCTGCCTGGTCAGTGATACCTCAGTGCTGGATCATCTATGCCAAACCTTCTAGCCAGGCTCTTTGATCAGCTTGTGATGATGTTTCCCTCACCCTTACCCTTCAGGGTATCAGCAAGGCTGTCATATTTTGCTTTTAGGAGGTATTTGAGTATTTTCACACTGACAGCATCCTTCTGTGCTACAAGAATGGGTGGCTTTGCCCCTTTGTGGCTTGGTTTTAAATTCCCTGCCCTGCCTATAGCCTAGTCAGCCTGTTCCTAGCAGATTGGCTCCTTAGCTGCCACCAAAGAGGCAACTTATGCAGGAGCTCCCTGTACAACCTGGATTAACATTGCACCAAGGTGAAGCTTCAGAAGAAAAATAATAATAAATCCTGTCCTTCTTTGCCCTTTTAAGTGAATTCTCTGTTGTCTGAGAAGGACTGAGGCAAATAGCACTCATATTAAAGTCTGTAGCCCTCTGGGGTTTGATGATTTCAGAAACCTTCAATGCACCATCCTGGGAAACCACCCTAGCATCCTCCTGGGCATCAACCTTCTGCAGATGTATTTGCTGTGATTCTTAGGCTGGGAACTTAAACAAGGATCAGATGACTTCCTTAGGAAGTTGGTGATCTCTTTATTAATACATGACAGCCTCTGGGGTGGGCTGTGCAGTGCCATGAAAATCTCTCCTCTGCTCAGGGGGTTACAGTTTCAGGGATGTTTGATGGAATTTCTCACCCAAGAAGCTAATATTACTGATATATCCTTATTTATTTCTATTTTTTTTTCCAGTTAGGATTGTTTGTTTCTTTGTTTGTTTCTTTGTTTCTCCTGGAAGCTTCTAGCTGTGGAGAATGTTACCTGGTTGGCTTGTTTCTGGTAAATGAACTGCAGAGGTTTCTGACTGTCAGTCTCTCTTCTTCTCATAATAATTTCTTCCTTTATCTCCTGATTGTTGCTTGCTAATGTTTGGGTTTCAGCTGTTTTTCAGGCTCCCATCTTCTGTGCTTGTCCTGTCAGACTATTTTAAAGCTGGTTTTTCACATTGTCTATTCTGGGTTGTTGAAGAATCCCAGGCTGGTTCAGGTTGGAAGGGAGCACCAGAGCTCAGCTAGTCCAACCTCCCTGCTCCAGCAGGGTCCCTACAGCACAGCACTCAGGACTGGGGCCAGCTGGGGTTGGAATCTCTCCAGGGAAGGAGACTCCACAACCTCTCTGGGCAAGCTGGGCCAGGGCTCAGGCACTCTCCCACCAAAGAAGTTCTTCCTCAGCTGCAGGTGGAACTTCCTGGCTTCCAGCCTGTGCTCATTGCCTCCTGTCCTAGTGCTTGGCCCCATGGAGAAGAGCCTGGCTCCAGCCTCTTGCCAGCCTCCCTTCAGCTCCTTCTCTCCATGGAGAAGGTTCCCTCTCAGCCTCTTCTTCTGCAGGCTGCCCAAGCCCAGCTCCCTCAGCCTTTCCTCCCAAAGGAGATGCTCCAGCTCCTGAATCACCTTTGGATCTCTCTGCTGGACTCTCTCCAGGATCTGCATGTCTCTGTTGTGCTGAGGAGCCCAGAACTGAGCCCAGTTCTCCAGGTGTGAGCTCCCCAGAGCTGTTCAGAGTCTTTGCACTTTTTCATCATCCTACAAATGTCTTTTCAGGATTCCTGGAGCTGCTCTGTGGTGCAGAGTGCAGTTAGTTGCTAGAGAAAGCAGTCCTGATGCTGAATGCTTAAGGCTCTTTTGAACAGGGAGAACTTTCCCCCAGACAATCTGTTTGTGAAAGGATTTGGGTGCTGACCTAAAAGTCATTTCACTAAAATGCTGAACTAACACATCTGCCATGCTGTGATGTCTCTGCTCTCCTGTGTGCTGCTCTTAGCTGCATAGGCATCTAGATGGTGGGAAGTGGTGGGCAGATGAAGGTACACTGAAGGAATATCCTCTGTCAGTATATGAAATGACCTTTGGAAAACACATGATGACAAAAACCCAATTGCTGTCAAGGTAATCTGACCTCCTACACCCATGGTAGACACCAATTGAAACAGAAATCCTGGTTAAATTGCATTTTAATACCCATGTCATCTTATTCCTCCCTTCTCCTGTGCGTGCTTCTTAAGCAGTGGTGTCCCACTGACAGGGACTACTCAATGGCAGATGATTTTGTTGTGGAGCAGCAGTGTCCTGGCTGGTATTTCTGTGTTTTCCATCAATCTTTGTTGTCAGGTTATTCTAGAGGATCCATGGTTGTTGCAGTGTTTCTGTTCCTTGTGGTAGATATGAAACCATATCCAATGGGATGGTGGGCACCTGCTTTTGTGCTGTGCATCACTCCTGACTGACAGCTCAGCTCTGGCAGCAACTGGCATGCAAGAGGTACTGGGCAACATCATAAATTGATGGGAAGGTACCTAAGGAGATGTTTGGTTGGTTGTCATTGCCTTAACTGGTGTTGCAGAGGAGCAGGAGGTTAAACACACTGCATGGAACCTGTGGCTGTAAACACAGTCCTAAGCAATTGCTAAGATTACAGAGCTCCAGAGCTTTAGGTGGAAGTAGACTGTGATCCCTCAAAGCACCTGGATGACCCAAATGACGCAATATTTTAGTCCCAAATGACCCATAATTGGTGGGACAATAGGTAAAGGGCACAGTCTGGAACAGAGGAAGTTCCAGCTCAACAGAAGGAGGAATTCTTGAGTTTGAGGGTGGTGAAGCCCTGGCCCAGGCTGCCCAGAGAAGTGGTGGAGTCTCCATCCTAACCCCAGCTGGATGCCATCCTGTGCAAGCTGCTGTAGGTGACCCTGCTCTGGCAGGGGAGTTTGGCCTAGAAGATCTCCAGAGAGGTCCCTTCCAACCCCTAAAATGCTGGGATTCTGGGATTCTGTTAGTTGTTGGGTGGAAAACAGTGAGGATTTTTGGCTTTTGTTTTGCAACAAACATAAAATTAAGCAGAATTTATGAGTAAAATCTTCCCCCCACTCTGGGTGGTAGGACTAACAAGTTAAAAGGATGTCTTTGACCTCAAACCACAGTTCTTTTTCTAGTCCCATTTCCCTAGTGCTTTCTTTAAGGCTTTTTGTTCCTAGACAACACCAAGTGTTCACTTCAAGGGTATGAATCACAGGATCATGATGGTTGGAAAAGCCCTCTGAGACTGTTGAGTCCAACCATCCACCCAACACTCCCAGGAACACCAAAGAAGAAGAGAAGAGCTGAAATGCTGCTGTCAATTACTCTTAACTCTGACTATTTCTGCCACTTTTCCAGCTCCCAGTGTCCAAACAGGTAGAAACAGCTCTTTGCTTGATGCAAACTCTTTTCAAATGGTTCTTTGGAGAGAGTAGAGGAGCTGTAGCTCTGAGCACAGGAATGTACTCCACAGATGGGGAAGGGAGTCCAAGACACACATCTCTAAGGACACAACCATTGAGGTTCCTTCTTGACTTAGCCAAAAGCATCAAACAGTTGAATTCTGATAGGAGATTTGTGCCTGAAGCCTCACTATTTAGCACACCCCTGAAGCCTGGAGTGGTAGATGCAGTTTTTCACCTTCCCTTTCTTGGTTGCTGGTGGCAGAGAACTTCAGTGGGACTGAGGGCCATGGTTTAGTGTCATGGTGGTGATAGGTTGCCAGTTGGCCTGGGTGATCATGGAAGCTCTCTTCCAACCTTCCTGATTCTGTCAAATATTCTGTTGTCATCCCTGCATATAAATACAGCTTAGAACTGGGAGCCTTTCAGCCTCTCTGTGCTGGAGCTGCCAGTCCTTGGTGGCTATAAAGGAGTTGTAATCATGTAAAAAATGTAATTAAGGAATTTTTTTCTTTAGAAAAATACAGATTTCTTTTTTTTTTCCTGCTTGCCCATAATGACTCCAGTGTGTAAACATGTAATTATGGAGCTTTCTTAAATGCTTCCTATTTACTCAATAGGCCATGAGGGCTGCAGAAGGAGCTTTTTATTGCTTTGCAGATCATTGAACTTGGAGGCTGCATAATAGCTCCCTTGAAGCCACCACGTGCTCCTTTAATGTGGGTGCTGCATGGAGTGCATATGCCTACAGCCCACTTGGAGGAGAGCAGAGTAAAATCATCTTCTCCTAATAGAAAAAAAAAAACACAACCAACCCCAAAGCAGTTGTTTCACCCTATGGGAGACTTCAGATGTGGTTGGGAAGAGCAGAAAGCCTTCCTGATGTAGGGAGATAGGGTTTGGGGGGTTTGTTCCATATTTTGGGGCTTTTATTTATAGGCTGTATGACCCAGATGGACATTTTTATTTTGACAGCTAAGTAGTGACTTGCTGAATATAGAGCTTCAGAAACTGTGACATGATTGAACATTTGGGCCAGGAACAAACCCATTTTAATCTTCAGGAATGTGATGCTGTTAGGCTTTCAAGTGCTGGTGTGGGAAAGATGCCAAGCTGGGGATCAGGAAGGACAAGAGTTCAAAGAAGGTGGAGATGTGGTGCTTGGGGCCATGGTTGAGTGGTGAGCATGGGGGTGTTGGGTGGCTGCTTGGCCTGGCTGATCTCAGAGGGCTTCTCCAACCATACTGATTCTGTGATTCCTGCAGCAAAAAAGAGGAGAGAATGCACAGTGAAGACCTCAGTTATGTTCCTGAGCAATGTGGGAGCAGAAGATCAAAGCTTCCATTTTCATAATTTCATTTAACTTCTCTGATGTGTAAGGAGCTCCATCCAGATGCCTCAGATGATGTCTGAGGAGTAAAAGTGATACCAACTCTGAGTCTGACAGGACTAATGAGCTAAAAGCACTGTGTCTTCTGGTGACTGAGAAGAGACTATTGTTCTTGTCTCCTTCCCTGAGAGCTTCTGTCTAGGAAGTGTCTCAAAGCAAACTCAGACTCCTTCTGTTGCAAGGGAAAAGAGATGGGTCATGCCAACAAGTGGCTTCTAAACACTTCATGCCATGGGCAAGTTTGAATAAAGAAGTTGCTCACAAATGAAGAAGAGATGAGGTTGGAGAATAACTCTGCCTAAATCTGAATGCCAGAATTCCAGTTAGAGAATTTATAAGAGAAGAGTTCTTGAAGTGCAGCAACCTGAGCAGGTTTTTGAGATGAGTGGGCTGTGGATGAAGAGTTGGCTCTGATGTCAACATGGCAAAGTTAGGTGCAACACCATGACTTGAACAGGAAGCTCAGGGGAGACCTTTTGTCTTGCTCTACAACTCCCTGAGAGGAGGCTGGAGCCAGGTGGAGGTTGGTCTCTTCTCCCAGGTGACTAGAGATAGGACAAGAGGCAATGGCCTCAAGTTGCACCAGGGAAGGTTCAGGTTGGATCTTAGGCAGAATTTCTTGGCTGCCAGAGTGGTTAGGCATTGTCCCAGGCTGCCCAGGGCAGTGGTGGAGTCACCATCCCTGGAGGGCTTCCAAACCCATGGAGAGGTGGCACTTGGTGACATGGTTTAGTGGCATGGTGGTGTTGGGTGGGTTTTTGGACTGGATGATCTTAGAGGCCTTTTCCAACCTTAATAAAAAGGGTGTCTCTGGAACAAAGAAGGACTTCTGAAGATACCATAGGGTTAGATGTCCAAACAGCTGCCAGCTGTGATTGAAGACACAGCTGAGATGAAGCCTGTGCCTTGCTATGGGAATTGGATATCCTCTAAGAAAATGTTGCTCTGTTACAAGTAGGAGCAAACCCTTGCAGTTGCTGAATTACTCAGAGCTAAAATGAGCTTAGGAATTATCAGAGATATTATGCAAAGAGTTTAATCAAAATCTCATAACCATTTCTGTTCCTTGGCAAGGGAGTTTTTTCTTTCCCAAATGGAAGGAAAGATTATCCTTTAATTGTGATTAAATAAAATAATAAATGGAAATACATGCAGGCCATGTCCAGGAACTCTTCAACAGAGTAATGCAGTGAAGAGGTAATATGGTGTGGACCTGGAACAATTGTCCCATCTGGACATGCTTCTGTGTGACCTGGTGTAGGGAATCCTGCTGTGGCAGGGGGGTTGGACTAGGTGATCTTTCCAGGTCCTTTCCAGCTCCTGACATTCTGTGATTCTGTGATTCACATTCCACGAGGGTTTTGTCCATTCTGGATCAACCCTAAGTAGGGTTTGTGTATTGCTGTAAGCATGAGAGGAGCTTAATATTAGTTCTGGGAACTCCTACAACCAGAATGAGATGTTAAATAAAAAAAAAGAGGCTACAAAGGTGGATTTGACACATACAATGAGATGTGCTTTGTTGCCCAGAATAGTCCTTCTGCTAAGAGCTAGAACCTCAATGCATTTGGAGTGATTTTATACCATCAAGGGATTAGAGAAGGGTCAAATCCATGACCCACCCAGAGAAGACTAACCCAGGAGTGTTATTGATTAAGGTTACATTTGCTTCTCTCTTTGTGTATTTGAAGCAATTGCTTGGAATAGATTATTTTGGAGAGCTCAATAAATTAAGTATTAGCACCAAAATCTTAATAACATAAAAGCAGTGAGACAATAAAATAATAGAAGCCTCATCTTTTTAATGACTCTCTTCTAAACACAAGAAGGAAGAGAGAGGGAAGGTTGTGTGCAACACAAGGATGTGTTTTCATGAGGCAGCAATGTGCCCTTGGGGCCAAGGAGGCCAATGGGATCCCAGGCTGCACTGGCAAGGGCATTGGCAGCAGGTGGAGGGAGGTGATCCTGCTCCTCTCCTCAGCACTGGGGAGGCCACACCTGGAGAACTGGGGTCACTTCTGGGCTCCTCAGCACAACAGAGACATGGAGCTCGTGCAGTGAGTCCAGCAGAGAGCTCCAAAGATGGTTCAGGGTCTGGAGCATCTCCCTTGAGAGGAAAGGCTGAGGGAGCTGGGCTTGGGCAGCCTGCAGAAGAGGAGGCTGAGAGGGAACCTTCTCCATGGAGAGAAGGAGCTGAAGGGAGGCTGGCAAGAGGCTGGAGCCAGGCTCTTCTCCATGGAGCAAGCACTGGGACAGGAGGCAATGAGCACAGACTGGAAGCCAGGAAAGTTCCACCTGCAGCTGAGGAAGAATTTGTTTGGTGGGAGGGTGCCTGAGCCCTGGCCCAGGTTGCCCAGAGAGGTTGTGGAGTCTCCTTCCCTGGAGAGATTCCAACCCCAGCTGGCCCCAGTCCTGAGTGCTGTGCTGTAGGGACCCTGCTGGAGCAGGGGGGTTGGAGTAGCTGAGCTCTGGTGCTCCCTTCCAACCTGAACCAGCCTGGGATTCTGTAAACATGGAAATGATCAAGGGATATTGCATGCACATGCACATGGTCTTCACAGTTTGTGATGTCTATATTTTAAAACTTCCTGTTGGACCTGCTGGAAAAGTTCCAACACACCTTTGCCAGATTGAAAACTTTCTTGTGTGGACTTTTCCCTGGGAATTTTTTATGTTTCAATGGGAAAGAAAAAAAAAAGGTTTCCAGTAGATATTGGAGTAGGAGCTGTCTAAATGGGCTTAAAGTTTGAAGCCTACAACCAAAGTGTGTGGTCAATAACTGCCTGCTTACTTCTTGCCAGGAAGAAATGGTGCAGAAATGCTCATTAGTTTTTGGAGTAAGCCTTGTTTTTAAAGCAGCTTTATTGTTTTGTTCAATGATTCCATCAATGAGATTAACATAGAATCTCAGTTATGTTGCTTGGATAATTACTGCTTCCAAATAGGCATAAAATACCTTTGTGCTTAATCCAGAGAAAAGGGCTTACAGGAAAGCTGGGGAGGGGCTTTTTAGGAGGTCAGGTAGTGATAGGACTAGGGGGAATGGATGCAAACTAGAGGAGGGGAGATTTAGATTGGATCTCAGGAGAAAGTTCTTCACTGTTAGGGTGGGGAGACACTGGTACAGGTTGCCCAGAGAGGTTGTGGAAGCTCCATCCCTGGAAGCTTTGAAGGCCAGGCTGGCTGGGGCTGTGGGCAACCTGATCTAGATGATCTTGAAGGTCCCTTCCAACTCTGGCTATTCTAAGGTTCTATGATTTTGGTCATAAATGTAATGTTTCAATGCCAAAGCAATAGGTATCTTTTGACAGCTGCTGTGATAAATACTTTCTGTGGCCTTTCCCTGGGTTTTGTTTTTGGAGCAGTGATTTAAGCAGCTCTTTAACTCCCAAGCAGAAGTAGCTCAATTGAAAGCTCTCAGAGCTGTCTGTGAGTTCATGTTTTCTCTGCAAAACTCCTCTACTGCAACCCCTACAGGTTCTGGAGGTTTCCTCCTGCCAAAGTGAAACCAAGAGGAACCAGATATCTTCTGCCTTCCAAGAGAGATCAGTAGAACATCTCAGACACCTGAGATCTTCTCACAGCTTGCTGATACAACCCAGGATAGGACTCATTGTTTGGGGAGGGGTCAGAATTTTACACTGAGAGTAGATCAGTGAAGCTTTAGATACAGAAATCACTCCACAGCATACAGCAGCATCATGCTGATGTCTTTTGCCATGCTCCCTGACTGCTTCCTTAGCTGTCAGTGCCACTTCCTTTTCTTCCCCATATATAAGGAAGAATTATATCTATTATATAAGTAAATATTTGGATATCCAATAGATATAATACATGTACATCATATATGTAATTATCCAGATATCTAAGACATAATACATGTATATCTATATATAATTATATCTAGATATCTAATAGATATAATATATAATACATGTACATCATATATGTAATTATCCAGATATCTAAGACATAATACATGTATATCTATATATAATTATATCTAGATATCTAATAGATATAATATATAATACATGTACATCATATATGTAATTATCCAGATATCTAAGACATAATACATGTATATCTATATATAATTATATCTAGATATCTAATAGATATAATATATAATACATATATAATATATGTAATTATCTATTTATCTATAGATAAAATATATCAACAGATATAATAAATATAATATATAACATATAACTTATCTATAGATATGTATAAGTAATGTACATATATTACATATAATGTGTATAATGATGATAATACAGATAATCTATCTAGATTATACTTAGCTAATCATATATATTATATGCAGGTATATAGAAATAGATCTCCCTATATATTACACATAATTCTATATACTAAATATCTCTAGATTGACTTAAACCCATGCACAGCACTCAATCTCTCTGGGTGATGTTCTCTCCCCATCATCCCCTTCCACCTGTGTGTGGATCTGTGCCTCTCAGAGTTTGCCTTCCATACCATTTTTTGCTCATCACATGCATTAGCAATCCATTAGCCTTCATCATTTGTTTAGCCCAAAATGGGTTTTCCATTAACACCCCTGGTGGAAAACTAAAATGGAAAAATGATTTGCTCCTGAAAGGCAAAAAAGGAGAAATTCAGATGAGTGCTTTCCTGATCTGTGTAACCCCCTGAGCAGCCAGTTGCTAAATAGGATTAAAACAAGCATGGGCATTGGGAAAATCAGGATCACAGGCACTGTTTTCCCACAGGGACCCTGTAGAAGTTTCATTCTTTGATTCTGAAGTGTTTTCTTGGAGAATCTTGGATATTCCTGCCATGAAAGATGTCATCTGCTAACAAGTCAACCACTTTAGTTGAACTCTCTAGCAACATATTCATTCTTTCAGTCACTCACCAAGTGAATGATGATGGTTGAAGGGAAATGAAGGATTTCCTTAAGACAAAGGTTTAAAGTCTTTCCAAGGAGTTGGGATTTTTTGCTTTTTCACTCTCAAACATTGCTTCATTTTCTTTGTTTTTCCCCATACTCTGTAAAATTCTCCAGTACCAAGGAGTTCACAGGCAAGGGTTGGCTAACATCTACCCTCAGGTATACCATAACCTAACCTTTTAAGGTCTGTATCCTCATAGCTAAACTTTTCCACTGCCTAATTTTATGTTCTTATTCTTTAGGAAGCCTCCTCTGTCACAAGGACTCAGTGTCTTTAGCCTCTGTACTCATTCTTCTCCACAAGGTCATGCTGAATGCAGTTGTCATAGTGTTGAGGTTTGCATCAGGTTGAATCCTCTTTTCATTCTCAGCTGCAGGGAATCACAGAATCATTAAGGTTGGAAAAGACCTCTAAGGTCATCAAGTCCAACTGTTGCTTCAACACCCAACACTCCATGGGGAGAGTTAGTGCCAAGGCTTGGGGGAAACCCAAGGGCACTGCTACAGCTTGGGTCCCACCTTGGGCTGCAGGAAGCCAGAGGTGGCACCTGCAGGGAGGAGGGGACAGGAGAGGGGACCCTGAACTGCCCACCAAGGGATTCCAGCCCAGGGATGTCCCAGTCAGGATAAAGCTGAGGGATCACCAGGGTCAAGTCTCTTCTTCCCTGGCCAGTGTCTGAGGAGGACTCTGTCTGTTCTGCCTTTGATCCTGATCCATGAGCTCCTGAATCTGGTTCCCATCTGCCACTGAGTCCAGTCTGGGACTTGTGCCACAGCATCAGTGGTGGCAGTGATGGCATTGCCATCAGGGCTTGGGTTTGGGATTGGTTTGTATCTTTGTATCTATTTCATGTTATTGTTATTATTCCCTTAAAGCAGTTTCAGTTTCTTCCCTAGCCCATCAGTCTCTCTCCCTGATTCCCTTTCTCTTCCCTTTGGGAAGCAGAGGGGTTCAGAGAGAGAGCATCTGGCACTTGGGCACTGCCCAGCCCTGACCCTTGACACTCATCATGGAAGCTGGGACAGGCTGCAGTGCCATGGGCTTCAGCTGGTGGGACATGAAGGAGAGGTCACAGCACTCACCTCCTAAAAGGTCTGTTTGGCATGACACAGACTGATCAGATTAACAGTGAGAGCTTTGCTCTCATGTTTGCTACTTCCAAAGATCAGTGTGGATCATTTGAGAGGATCATTCTAGCAACCTCCTCTGCAGCCTTGACATGCCTTTCCTAAAGGCTTCTGTCTCCTTTGAGGATCTGGGATACAGCATCTACCAAAGGGAAAACTGATAAAGTTAGGACATCTCCAAAAGCAACAAGAAGAAAAGTTCTGACAGCCTTGGGAACTGCAAGGAACCAGGATGTGGAAGAGTTGGCTTTAGGTTTTAGAAAAGCTGTCTTACCTCTACCTGAGTTAATGTCTCTTCATCACTGGAAAGAACAACATCAATAATATTCTATTTTACAACAAACACAGAAGCAGAGCACAGAATTGCTCTTTTCTTTAAAACCTATCCATTGGCAGCACTGCAAATTGGATGAATACAGCTGGTGAATAATTTATTGAGCTTGCTGGAAGAAGGCTGAAAACCTCCTGCTAATAACTTTCTGATCTCAAGATTTTTGGTAAGAGAGATGTTATAACAACTCCTCTGCTGCTTCCCACCTCAATTCAAAGAGTTTTAGTACCTGGGCTCACCTGGGGGAAACTCAATCTGAAACTTGGAGCAAAACAATCTAATCTGCATGACAATAGCTGGGCTGATTCAAGTGACAGGATCTGTTTTAATGAGCTCCCACTGCCTACAGCTTTTATGCTTTATTGTTGATATGCTAGTGCAGGAACAGTAATTCTGCCTGGACAAAAACCCCTCCTTTTGTTTCTGGCTGTGTCAGCTGCTTCAGTTCAGCATTGTCTAAGTTATGTGGTGTTTCCAGTTGGCTCCACCTTCAGCACAGAGATAAAAGCAAGGATTGGTGTTAAGTGATGTCATTGACTTCACAAAGTAGGCACAGCATCCTGGCTTGGAGCAGCACTGATGTGGCAGCAGGACTAGGACAGGGATTGTCCTCCTGGACTGGGCACTGGGGAGGCCACATCTCAAATCCTGAGGTCAGTTTTGGGCTCCTCACTCCAAGAAGGACATTGAGGTGCTGGGGTGTGTCCAGAGAATGGCAAGGAAGCTGGTGAAGGGTCTAGAGCAGAAATGTTGTGAGGAGCAGCTGAGGGAACTGGGCTTGGTTAGCCTGGAGAAGAGGAGGCTCAGGGGAGACCTTCTCACTCTCTGCAACTCCCTGAGAGGAGGCTGGAGCCAGGTGGGGATTGGGCTCTTCTCCCAGATGACTGGTGATAGGACAAGAGGCAATGGCCTCAGGTTGCACCAGGGAAGGTTCAGGTTGGACCTTAGGAAGAATTTGTTGGCTGCCAGAGTGGTTAGGCATTGTCCCAGGCTGCCCAGGGCAGTGGTGGAGTCACCATCCCTGGAGGGGTTCCAAACCCATGGAGCTGTGGTGCTTGGTGCCATGGTTTAGTGGTGAGTATGGCAGTATTGGGTGGCTGGCTGGACTGGATGATCTCAGAGGGCTTTTCCAACCATAAGGATTCTAGGATTCTATGATTTCTTGTGTGGTGAGTGGAAGCAGTGTCAGTGCTGCTGTGCTTCACTGCTCAGATCCAAGAAGAGTTTTGAAATGCAGCTGTAATGGTCAAAGCAGTGTTAGTGCTTTGTTATGTGTTTGAAGTTGATTAGATGTTAATTTACTTTGGAATGGAAAGAAGCTGCTGTAAGTGGCTGTCATTCATCCCAAAGAGCCCCAAAGGTGCAGCAGATGCAGGGAGGCAACCAAAGGAGAACAGTAGGTGACAAAGGCAGAGGGCAGTGCCACCCATCCTCCAGGATTTCCTCCTCTTCCTTACAGTTCTCTCTTGCTTTCTTGTTTTAAACCTCTGGTCACCTTTCCAGTGATGTCTTCATGCTCCTTACTGCCTCATTTCTACCAATATTTCTTTAGTTCTTTCCTCTACTGTGCCCTGCTGCAGTACAGGCAGCTCAGAGTGCTGAGCTGGAGAGGACTTCAGGCATGACAAGAGGTAGAGCTTGAACTCTCTTTGAACTGCCTCTTTCATCAAATGCATCACCTATGAAAGAATCCCAGAGTCATTAAGGTTGGAAGAGACCTCCAAGGTCATCAAGTCCAACCATCCACCCAACATCCCCATAGCACTAAACCATGGCCCCAAGTGCCACCTCTCCGTGTGTTTGGAAGCCCTCCAGGGATGCTGACTCCACCACTGCCCTGGGCAGCCTGGGACAATGCCTAACCACTCTGGCAGCCAAGAAATCCTTCCTGATGTCCAACCTGAACCTCCCCTGGTGCAGCTTGAGGCCATTGCCTCTTGTCCTCTCACTCATCATCTGGGAGAAGAGCCCAAGCCCCACCTGGCTCCAGCCTCCTTTCAGCAGCTCAAGAATATCCCAAATGCTCTCTTCAGAAGGGGCAGAACTGGTTCCTAGGCTGCCATTCAGAAAGCAGCTATCAGACTAAATAAAAATAGATGATGAACCAAACTCATCTTTTTAATTGATTTTAATCTAGCTGCATCCAGCCCTAAAATGCTTCCCATTGATGATGTGGCAAATAGTGTGACTGCAATTAGGTAGTAATTCAATGTGCCTTCCAGAAAACAGTCTCCAGGCCTTCCTGGAAATAACTTTCTTCTGTCATAATGAGCAAAATGTTGTTTATTTATTTATTTATTTATTAATCTAGGAAACCACCAAGTTTTAGAACCTATATTTTGAACCATTTTTATGCTCTCTCTGAAATTCATCCAGAAGTTTGGGTGGGTGAATGATAGATGGTGTTTTGAAAGAGAAAGAAATAACTGTTTGATATCCTAACATCTAGGAACTCTTCTGAAAGCATTAGTGAAAGGAACATTTTTAGCCTCTATATGGTTTTAGTTTAGACACTATAGTTTTATTTTAAACACTCTATTTTTACTTTTGCCAATCTTGGCCAATGGATGCTCCTGGAGAGTGCTCTGCAGAGCCCTGCTAACTCCTGTCACATTATCTTACCATGATTTAAACTCATAGAGTGGGTTGGGTTGGAAGGGACCTTCAAGATCATCTAGCTCCAACTCCCCTGCCATGGGCAGGGATGTCAATTCAGAGACAGCATTCTGGTTTTGTTTCTAATTTTGTGCTATTCTGTGAGCCAAAGGACCAAGCTATTACAATTCATCAGTAAGAAGTCAAGCCACAGGTGGCAATCAGTCCATTAGTCCACCACATGCCATACCCAAGGGATTCTGAAGCATCCTCTGGTGAAAGGGCAAGTCTTCACTCAGCTTCTCTGCTTCTGATACTGCTAATTATCAGTAATTAACTGTGGTGGAATCACCATCCGTGGAAATGGTCAAAAAACATCTAGATGTGCTGCTTGGAGACATGGCTTAGTGGTGAGCATAGATCCTAGAATGGCCAGAGGTGGAAGGGACCTTCAAGATCATCTAGTGCCAAACCCCCTGCCTGCCAGGGACACCTCCCACTAGAGCAGGTTGCCCACAGCCCCAGCCAGCCTGGCCTTCAAAGCTTCCAGGGATGGAGCTTCCACAGCCTCTCTGGGCAACCTGTGCCAGTGTCTCCCCACCCTGACAGGGAAGAACTTCCTCCTGATATCCAATCTAAATCTCCCCTCTTCTAGCTTGCATCCATTCCCCCTAGTCCTATCACTACCTGGGGGTTAGGCAGGGGGGTTGGAATTTGAAAGTCCCTTCCAGCTCTGGCAGCTCTCTGACTTTCTGCCTCTATGTCAGGGAAGCTAAGGCTTCCATTGGTTCCCTAATTTTCTCTTGCTGGAGGAGAAGTGGGTGACCTTTATTCCTGTGGTAATATTGCCCATTTGTCCCTTTCAAGAAGTGTCTGGTGAGCTAGAGTTGCAGGTGTAATATATGTGACTAGGCATAATGAAAGATCACTTTGAGGAAGAAGTGATTTTTAGTTGTCACCTAATGATCCCTACCTTCAGCTCATGGAATAACATCAGATTCTTTTTGCCTGAGGGCTATTTCTCTCAGATATAGGAAAAATATCTGTAATTTATAGAAGCTAGCTTCTCTCTTTATTCATGCTTTTTGCCTATAGGACTCTTCAGCCCCTTCTTAGTGTATTGATTCATTTGACATCCTCTGGAAGTCAGATAATAATTATTAAGACACAAGAAAACATGGGAAGTGTTTGCTTACTGGAAGAATCTTTTGAGCTGCAGAAATAATATTTTTTAGCTCATGCTGGCAAAAATTCTGACTGTGACTCTAATGAGGATGAGGTTGCTAAGTGCTTCTGACTCCTAAAAGGTAAGCAGTGGAGAGCCACAAAGCAACATCTTCACACCACTGAGAGCTTCATTCTGTTGTTGGAAGCAGTGAAATGCTTTGCATCTTCTGTGTAGTGCAGCATCCTTGGGTGATAAAAATGAGAATAGGGGGATGGAAGATAACTATGAGTCTAAAAGCATTAATTTCCACTAGGTCAGCAAACCTGACCATGGTGACTACATCTAGAGTGCATGAAGGGCTCAAAAGAGCCAAATCCTGTTGCATTTTTCTTTTGAGATGGAAATGAGATCTTTTCACTTCTTTATTTGGGTGTTTCATCCATTTTCTTATTTGAGTTTTTGGGGGGCTGTGTGTTTGAGGGTTGAGGGTTTATTCCTCCTCTGTAGCAATAGGTAGTAGATAATCACAGAATCATTAAGGTTGGAAGAGTTCTCTGAGATCATCAGCTCCAACCATCAACCTGTCACCACCATGCCACTAACCCATGGCCCTAAGTACCCACATCCATGACAAAAAGAACTCATTCTTTTGTGAAGCAAAGCTCCTTGCCTGGCAGGCAGTGCCCATTTCAGGATGTGCTTTGGGTTACCTGCATGGACTAAGAATGTGAAACCTTCACCTACAGAGGTCAAGTGGAATGTTGGTTTTAGGGGAGGAACTGCTCCAGCTGAAGACAAATCTGTTTGGGTTTTGGTAGACTCTAGCAGTCTGTATTTATTTCACATTTCTTTGACACATTAAAAAGCACCCAGCCAGGGTTGGAAATGCCTTTGACATTTATAGAAACTACAGACATACTCTAAGCAATTGTTGACTCTTTCCCTAATTATACAGCAAAGCATGGGTAGAACTTTGAGCACAGCCTGAAATGCTCTGATGGATAGGAGATGTTAGCTACTGCATGGCAGTGAGGAAGAATGAAATGGGAGGGTCATGATCTCTCTGTGGGGCAGCCTGCCAGGGAAAAGAAAACAGAAATTGGAGACATTTTAGGATGTGGGATCAGCAGAGCCAGGTTTTATTTCACTCTCAGAACAGTGCCAAAGAGATAGGAGGAGAAACATGGAAGTCTCTAGTTTTTCTTTCCAACTGCCTGAGAGGAGGCTGGAGCCAGGTGGGGCTTGGTCTCTTCTGCCATGTGACTAGTGGTAGGACAAGAAGCAATGGCCTCAAGTTGCACCAGGGGAGGTTCAGGTTGGACATGAGGAAGAATTTCTTGGCTGCCAGAGTGGTTAGGCATTGGCCCAGGCTGCCCAGGGCAGTTGAGGAGTCACCATCCCTGGAGGGGTTCAGAAAACCACGTAGATGCTGTGCTTGGGGCCATGGTTTAGTGGCATGGGAGTGATAGGTTGCTGGTTGGACTTGATGATCTTGGAGGTCTCTTCCAACCTTCATGATTCTGTAATTCTCTGGCAAGAGCTCCTCAGCCTGCAACACATCCTCTGGCTGTTACCATATCTAGTGAAAATGATACCAGAGGAAGGAGAAATAAAGACCTGAGATGATCTAGGAGAACTCATGAGCTGCTTCTGATCTGGGAATATCCTTACCCTTGCCTCAGGCATAGCTCAAACAAATGCAGTGTTAATCAAAGTTAAGATGTGAAGCACTTAAAGATTGGGGTTTTTTTCTCTTTGATTCATTAGGAAGAGACTCTGCACTCCAGGGACATGGAGAGATTCTTGAGACCAGTCCTACTGCTTCCACAGCCTCTATTCAAGTAGTCTGACAGATAAATGGCCCATTGAAAAACAAACCCTACCATGATACTCTCTAGATCTTGCATATTCTCAGTGACCTACATAATTTTTTCCATCCCTTTATGCCTTTATTTTATATATAAACACTGAGATTTAGGTCTCTTGCTGAGAAGGAAATGCTGGAAACTAAAGAGGAAAGATTCTGCTTCTGTTCTAAATGTCTTCTTGCAGCCATCTGAGGGGAGGAAGGGAACAAGAGGATCTGCTTAATTCTGATTTTTAAGGAGGAAGATGTAGTTAGCACTGGTTTAAGCCACAGCTTAAAAAGGGAACTGAAGTGCAGAAAACCAGCAGCTTCATTGCATGCTTTCACAGAATCCAAGCCTGGTTCAGGTTGGAAGGGAGCACCAGAGCTCAGCTAGTCCAACCTCCCTGCTCCAGCATGGTCCCTACAGCACAGAACTCAGGACTGGGGCCAGACAGGTTTTGGATATCTTCAGGGAAGGAGACTAAGCCATGTCACCAAGTGCCATGTCTACATGGGTTTGGAAGCCCTCCAGGGATGGTGACTCCACCACTGCCCTGGGCAGCCTGGGCCAATGCCTAACCACACTTGTAGTCAAGAAATTGCTCCAGATACCCAACCTGAACCTCTCCTGGCACAACTTGAGGTTGTTTCCTCTTGTCCTATCACTAGTTACCTGGGAGAAGAGCCCAAGCCCCAGCTGGCTCCAGCCTCCTCTCAGGGAGTTGCAGAGAGTGAGAAGGTCTCCCCTGAGCCTCCTCTTCTCCAGGCTAACCAAACCCAGTTCCCTCAGCTACTCCTCACAACACTTGTGCTCTAAACCCTTCACCCACCTTCCTTGCCCTTCTCTGGAAGGACCTGCTGTTGTGCCCAACATTTAAGAACAGGTGGAGAAACAGAGACAAGGACAATAAGATAGTAAGGAGAGAGATCTGAGGTTTTGTTTCCCTTGACAATATATGAACATATCATCAGTTGTTTGTGTTCAAGGGTTTTGGCTCTCACTCCTGGCAGATTTATTGAGTGTGGGTGGCCAAGCTTCATGTTCCAAGTAATGCTGAATGATGAACAACTGCTTCCAGGTAAATTCCTCCTCCCTGAGATGAGAGCAGAAAGGACCAGAAGGATGTGCAGAATCTGGCATTTGCTGGGATGATGTCACTAAACAAACTGAATAGTTGACCTGTCTTTTAAAACATGGGATATAAGAAAATAACTGAAAAGAAGCAGAGGAAATAATTTCTGAGCTTGATTGCTGCTTATCTAGTTCATCTGCATTGATAAAAGCTTGGGAGGTAAAAAAAAACCCCAACAAAATAGTGGAAAAGAGTAGAGCCAACCATCAGAGAATGAAGTCTAGCATGGTGAAAGAGAAATGTGGAGTGAACAAATTTACAATTGACCAAAGCATAGCTGCCATCTGTCCTCCAAATAAATGAGAATGCAGCTGCTCAATGATGTTACATTAGACTAATGTACCAAGGACTGCAAGAGTAAATGATGACATCTGAGTCATTTGGCATATATGAAATAGGCATTGAAATAAATCACTGTCCTGGAGCAAATCTCTCTTGGAAAACAAATGATCCTGAGGGTTCAGCATTTATTCCTAACTGGTTCCTTGTTCCCACCTCTGTCTGTAATTGCAGTGTTGGATTGTGCCTCTGGGAAGGGGCAACTCTGGATGTACCTAGACTGGGGAAGGAGAGGCTGGAGAGCAGCCCCAGGGAGAGGGCTCTGGAGGTTCTGGTCAGTGGCAAGTTGAAGAGGAGTCAGCAGTGAGCCCTGGCAGCCAAAAGGGGCAACTGTGTCCTGGGGTGCAGCAAGCACTGCTTTGGTAGCTGGGCAAGGGAGGTGCTAGTGCCACTCTGCTCTGGGCTGCTCTGGCCTCACCTCCAGCACTGGCTGCACTTTGGGGCAGCACAAGAGGAGAAGGATAGGAAGCTGTGGGAGAGGCTCCAGAGGAGGCCATGGAGATGGGGAAGGATCTGCAGGTGAAGCCATATGAGGAGTGGCTGAAGTCACTTGGTTTGTTCAGCCTGGAGAAGAGGAGACTGAGAAGAGACCTCATTGTGGTCTGCAGCTTCCTGATGAGGGGAAGCAGAGGGGCAGGAGCTGATCTCCTCTCTGGTTACCAGATACTAGGCAAAGGTTCCTCACCCAGAGAGTGCTGGAGCACTGGAACAGGCTCTCCAGGGATGCAGTCATGGCACCAACTCTCATGGAGTTCATGAAACATCTGGCCAATGCTCTGAGACACATGGGGTGACTTTGGGGTTGTCCTGTGCAGAGACAGGAGTTGGACTCCATCATCCTTGTGGGTCCCTTGTGACTCAGGACATTCTGTGCTTCTAACCATGAGTGCATGTGCCCCACACAGGCTGTGTAGGTTAAGCAGAGGCACATGATTCACTAAAGAGCAAAGGGACTTAGTGACTTAGTCAAAAGCAATCTGAGAGTGAATAGGTCACTTTTAGCCATTTGACAGTTCTGGCTCTGTAAGTAGGTCACACCATTGGAATATTAACCTATTACACTCAGCTTAATTACATGGAGCAGCAAGATTGTGAGGAGAGGGTTTGGAGCAGTTGGATCTGCACTGAGTCCTGTAAAGGAGAGGAAGGCAGATGATTGATTTCCTTTCTGGCTTTCTTTTGTAAAGCAGCCAAAATCATTTTATCCCAAGCTCTTTTTATTTGGATGTCTAAGGCTGCAAACATCATTTTATTGTGCTTAGTCTTCATGGTTAAGTGGAGGATGTCTTGGTGAGTCTGTGCCTGTGGAGCTGGCTTTGCTGCCACCTTCTCACTCTCTGCAAGTCCCTGAAAGGAGGTTGGAGCCAGGTGGGGCTTGGGCTCTGCTCCCAGGTGACTAGGACTGGCCTCAAGTTGCATGTCAGGTTAGATATTAGGAAGAACTTCTTCCCCAAGAGGGTTATGAGGCATTGGCCCAGGCTGCCCAGGGCAGTGGTGGAGTCACCATCCCTGGAGGGCTTCCAAACCCATGGAGCTGTGGTGCCTGGGGCCATGGTTTAGTGGTGAGCATGGCAGTGTTGGGTGGGTGGTTGGGCTGGATGATCTCAGAGGGCTTTGCCAACCATAGTGATTCTATGATTCTGAAAAGCAGAGGGAAGTAATTTGAGAGAAAGAAGATGTCACAGAGAGAGCCTGACCTGGGCTTCTCTCAAAAACACAAGCCCTGTGGAGAAGATAAACTCTGTTCTTTGAAAGACCTTGCTGTAAAATGCAAAGCTCTCTCTCCCAGCCCTGTCAGCAGTGAAGAGCCTTTAATTGTACAGCACTCCATCAAATTCCAGAGAGAAAGGAATATGGGACAAGTGTGGACTGGCTCTGTCAGGAACTGGTCTGACATCAGCATTTTAGCTCTTGGACAAAGGAAGCTTTGAGATGAGGAGGAGATGACAAAAGAGCCTTTTCTGTCTGTTGAATTCAAATGGTAAATTTCTGTTGGGTCAAGCACTGTGGTATTAATATGGAAAAAAAAAAGGGAAAAAAAGGAAAAATAGGGGAAAAAAAGAAAGGGAAAAGTAGAAAATATGGGAAAGAATAGGAAATATGAAATTAAAATTAAGGAAAAAAGGGAAAAGGGAAAGAAAAAATAGAAAAAAGAAAGGAAAAAGAAGGAAAAAAGTGGATAAAAGAAGGAAAAAACAAAAAGATAGGAAAAAAGGACAAGAAGATAATAGAAAAAGTAGAAAATAGACAACAGGAAAAAGAAGAAAAAAGGAAATGTAGGAAAAAAAAGGAATAAAAAGGAAAAAAAAGGAAAAAGAAGGATAAAAAGAAGGGAAAATGGAGGGGAAAGGAAAAAAGAAAGGAAAATGTAGGGGGAAAGGAAAAAAGCAGGAAAAAAGAAAGGAAAAAGAAAAAAGAAGAAAGGAAAAAATGAGGAAAGAGAAGGGAAAAAGAAAAAAGGAAAAGAATGGAAAAAGGCAAAAAAACAGGAAAAGGAAGAAAATAGAAGAAATAAATAGGAATAAAGCAAAAAGAAGGAAAAAGAAAGAAGAAAAAGGAAAAGATAATTTAAAAAGGGGAGGAAAAAGGAAAATAGGGAGTGGGGAAAGGTCTAAAAGCAGGTGCTGTTTGCCCCTTTTGCATAGCATGCAGCCACACTGCTTTCCTAAGGCCTTTCCCAGCTGCTGTTGGCCAAACCCTTGCTCCTGAGGCTCTTGGATTCCTGTTCCTCCTTCCTGCAGCACAGCAAAACAGCAACTTGTGCCATGACATTTAGTGACATTTCCAAGTAGGAACATCTGGGAAGTTCTGTGTGACAGTGACAGCAGAGCTGACAGTGCTTTTCCCTTCCTTCCTCCCTCTCTTCCTTCTCCCACCCAAGTGATTTCTGCAGCTCTTCTCCCTTTTGGTTTGGAGATCAACTAATGTCCTGTGCTTATTTTCAAACTATGTGTGCATCAAGATGCATCCAGAGCATCCCAGTGTGGTTCAGAGCAAGAGGGAAAAGCATTCCAGCTAGCCAGAGGTAGCCCAGCTGCACAACATGGCTTAATTGCAGACATTGGGTGGATTTGATTGTCAGATCTGATGAACATCAGAGCTGACCATCCTCTGCATGAAGTGGAAGTTAAAGAGCTAAAAATTAACCATAGAATCATAGAATTGTTGGAAGGGACCTTCAAGATCATCTAGTCCCAACCCCCCTGCCTGCTAGGGACACCTCCCACTAGAGCAGGTTGCCCACAGCCCCAGCCAGCCTGGCCTTCAAAGCTTCCAGGGATGGAGCTTCCACAGCCTCTCTGGGCAACCTGTGCCAGTGTCTCCCCACCCTGACAGTGAAGAACTTCCTCCTAAGATCCAATCTGAATCTCCCCTCCTCTAGTTTGCATCCATTCCCCCTGGTTCTATCACTACCTGACCTCCTAACCAGTCCCTCCCCAGCTTTCTTGTAGCCCCCTTCAGATCCTGGAAGGCCACCAGAAGGTCTCCTGGGAGCCTTCTCTCCTCTGCAGCCTGAACAACCCCAACTCTCTCAGTCTGTCCTCGTAGCAGAGGTGCTCCAGGCCTCTGATCATTCTCCTGGTCCTTCTTTGGGCTCTCTCCAGCACCCCCATATCCCTCTTGGAACAGGGGCTCCAGAACTGGATGCAATATTCCAGGTGGGGTCTCAGGAGAGCAGAGCAGAGGGGGAGAATCACCTCCCTGCACCTTCTGGCCACACTCTTGATGCAGCCCAGGATTCAGTTGGCCTCTGGGCTGCAAGCTCACCCTGCTGGCTCATGTTGAGCTTCTCATCCACCAGCACCCCCAAATCTCTTTCCTCAGGGCTGCTCTCACTTTGATTGTTGTGGTTTTGTATTGAGATGAAAAGGGGAAAAAAACCCAACCCAAACTAACAACACTCACATCTTTGGTAGTTAAGCCAAAGGGAGAGAAGGGAAAAACAACAGAACAACAAGGTAAAGAATTGCTGTCTTCAAAATGTAAAATCATGGAATCATTAAGGTTGGAAAAGACCTCTGAGATCATTAAGTCCAACACTCATGTTCCCCTATCCCTCAGAAGCACATCTAGATGTTTTTTGAGCCCCTCCAGGGATGGTGACTCCACCACTGCCCTGGGCAGCCTGGGCCAATGCTTAACCACTCCTGCAGGCAAGAAATTCTTCCTAAGATCCAACTTGAACCTCCCCTGTAAACTGTAACATTTTATAGTTTATTTTATAGTTTATATGTATTTTATACAGACAGCAAAATAGTCTTAATGTAATTATTTTTTATGTCTAGAGCACAAGTGTTGTGAGGAGCAGCTGAGGGAACTGGGCTTGGTTAGCCTGGAGAAGAGGAGGCTCAGGGGAGACCTTCTCACTCTCTGCAACTCCCTGAGAGGAGGCTGGAGCCAGGTGGGGCTTGGCTTTTATTTGCCTTGAGGATGCATGCAGAGGCTGCTTATCTTACAGCTCCAAAACCTTTCCACCTTAGTATTCCAGGAGAAAAAGTCCAGCAAAAGTAAAGCCACAAGGAAATTCCTTTAAAATTAAGCTTGTACAATAATAGGACAGTAATAGATTTGGGCAATGTAAGACTTGCTGCCATGTGGGTCAAAAGTTTAACACAATCTGTGAACACTCAAGCTTCAGGGCATAAACTAACTTCTCAATTCAAATTTAAGCAGTAGCTTTCCTTATTGAAAGGTTATTCCATAATGGCCAATTTCATGGTTTCTTGCCCTTTCCTCTGATGCTGGTCAGTGTCAGAAAGAGGATATTGGGCTAGAGGAATTGGTCTGAGTCACTCTGACAAAGGCTGTGTTTGTTATTGGGGTGGAAATGGTCATTTTCTGCTGGTGTCTCAGCAGTGAGAGCACTTCTAACGTGGAGGTGCTGGGCTGGAGACTGAGTCTGTGCTCACACACATACAGGTTGGGATGGTTTTACAATGCACAACTTTACATTGCAAACCTCCAACCAGATCTGCCTGCTTTTGCTGGAGAAGAATTCATTAATTGAGGCCAACTGTCAACCCAACACTGCCAGAGAAGGGCAACAAAGGGTCTAGAGCACAAGGGTTGTGAGGAGCAGCTGAGGGAACTGGGCTTGGTTAGCCTGGAGGAGAGGAGGCTCAGGGGAGACCTCAGGGGAGCCCAGGGCTCCACAGCTCTTGTTTGGAGAAAGCTTTCCTTTTGAAATAGGCTCTGTAAGAGCACTAGGAAGAGTGGTTCTGGAGCAGCCCTGTGCAGGTTCATGGCTGTGTCTGACTAGATCCTGCTTTCAACATGCTTTGGGGCTGGGTTCATTGAATCATAGACTCTCCTGATTTCCAATGAATCTGTGCTGTGTCCTTCTACAGGGGTGCAAAGCCAAGATCATGTGGAGCAGAGTCAGAAATGTGTCAGCTTTTGAGAGAGTTTCATATTTCAATAAGGAAAGGGGAGGGGGGAAAAAAGGCTGCTGGTTGCAAGACCTGCTTTGGAGCAAATGCAGTTGTGTTAAAGACATGAGTCTGATGCCTGAAGGAACCTCGGGCCAGATGGATGCACATCTCCACTTCCACACTTCCCTTAGATGGCAGCTCTTATTTCAGCAACTTTTGGCAATTGTAAATCCACATCTGACATCCCAGGGAGAAAAGACAGAGCTGTAAAAAAAAACAACAGTGCCCTAAATGGACTGACTTTGCCTCCAGTGTCCCATTGTCAGCAGCACAAGGAAATAAGTCTCCAGTCTGTACAGAAAGCTCTCCTGCCTCATATTGCTCTTCTTCCTGATTCATTAAACACTGTTCCTGCTATCATCAAACCTGGGGGAAATGGCCAGAGAAGGAATGTGGAACAATAAAAGCACAACAGCTTGTGCCTTATGATGGCTATTAATCAGCACTGTGGGACTTGTGCAGGGGTGTGATGGTTCCATAACATGTCTGAGATGTTCCTGCACAGTACTTGGACTGTGGAGGGTGTTATAGAGAGGACAGCAATGAGAGAAAGCAGAGGAAAGCAGTAATTGTGTCTAGGCAGGCATCAGTTCTGTGCCAAAGCATGCTCAGTCAGGTTTAGAATCATAGAATCATGAGGTTGGAAAAGATCTCCAAGGGCATCAAGTCCGATTGTTGACCCAACACCCCCATGGCACTAAACCATGGCACCAAGTGTCACCTCTCCATGGGTTTGGAAGCCCTCCAGGGATGGTGACTCCACCACTGCCCTGGGCAGCCTGGGCCAATGCCTAACAGTATGGAAACAGCTCAGCTCAATGGTAGTGTGGAGGTGAGACCCATTGTGTGTGTGCTAGGGCTTTCCATACTTTAGAAGCTCTGGCTGCACGACCTTAATGAGGAGCAGGAACCAGAAGCAACATAAGACTGGTCAGGAGCACATATCCTTTTTGCTTTTTAGTTGATTTGTGGTTTTTTTTTCTGTTCTTTTTTCTTTTCTTTGTTGTTTCCAGAAGTTGTTTGTGCAATTGTTGGTTTGGTATCAGAAGATTACCTCTTCTCCAGGGCTGACAATGAGAGGACAAGAGGAAATGGCTTCAAGTTGAAGCAGGAGAAGTTTAGATTGGATATAAGGAGACATTTCTGCACTGAAAGGGTTGTGAAATCTTGGAATAGGCTGCCCAGGGAGCTGGTGGTGGAGTCACAGTCCCTGGAGGGGTTTAAGAGACATTTAGATGTGGTGGTTAGGGACATGGTTTAGTGGCATGGTGATAGGTTGATGGTTGGACTTGATGATCTTAGAGGTCTCTTCCAGCCTTTGTGATTCTGGGATTAAATGTTTGGAGGGGTCTGTGGGTCCATAAAGCCAAGTTGTAACCTCATGGCTCTTCACTTGCTCTCTGTTGCAGGAGAGACCTCTGCTTACAACAGGTGAAGAGAATTAAGTGGTTGAGAAGCTTTTCTTCTGCTTCAGCTTGGGATTGGTTTTCCATGATTAGTTCATGTGTTTCTGCTGTGTGGTTAGGGGAGACCCTTGGGTGGAGGCTTGTTGCCTGGGCAGGGGATTTTGCCCAGCTGGGGCCTCAGGTGTTTTGAGTTCTCTCCTGGTAGGTTATAAAAGAGCTGTTTGGGCCTCTGCAGTTTGTTGAGGGTGGTGTTGTGGAGAGGTGTCTTCGTCCTCTCAGTGTCTGAGCTGCATCTTCAGAGAAACTGGGCTGGTTTTTGAGTCTGAGTGAGAGCAGGACCTAAAGACTCTGCCATACTCCAAGGTGGATGTGACTACAAGCTCCAGCAAACTCAGGTTAGTGAGTTTTTGTGTGGTAATGAGAAGGGGGAGAGTCTGTGTCTAAAGCTAGCATTGAAATGGTGACCATGTTGTGGTGCTCTAAAGGATGGCTCAGTGGCAGGAGGTTTCAAAAGGTTGCAGGTATTTATTCCCCCCTGGCAGGGGTGGGTGGATGGAAGGAATTAAATCCCATTAGCAGTTAGTCTTCCACCTCCCTTCTGCAAGCTTTCTCTGCTCATCCCAGGTCTGTTACTCAGTGTGTGGGGGAAGATGGCTGCAGTGAAGATTGCTTTTTTTTCTCTCTCTAGGTGTAGGAGGTTTACCACTGGATGTGGTTATTTTATGAGTCTTATGTGGTAGAAGGCTGCTGCATGGGAACAAAGAGAAACTTGGTAAATCTTAAGGTAAATAAAGGCTGAAGAACTTCAGGAGGTGGAGTTGTCCAGGGCTATCTTCCCTATGGTCTTGTGGAGCTGATTTGGTACAGGGAGAAAAAAAGGTGTTAAAATAAAAGCTATTTTGGGGTGAGAAAACCAGGATGTGAGTGAATATCTCAAATAAGAGCTGGTGTTGAGCCTTAGATTGCCAGGGAAGTTGCTGTTTTGTTTGTGTGGCTTCTTAGTGACTTGTGATGCTTCTCAGTGGCAAGGGCTGGAGTTAGCCTGAGCTCTGGAGGGCTGGAGCCATAGTGACACATTACCTTGGGTTGGGAAACCCTGAAATAGATGGGATGGGTCTCAGAGTTTGCATTGCAAGACCTCTTGGTCCTCACTATAGTGGTAGGAAAGAGATGAATATGTGGCAAGAAGAATCAGGGCAGTGTTCTGTATGTCCTGATGTGCACTGCTAACCCTCTCTGCTGGGAGCCAACACAGGAAATGAGCAATGAACTAATTATCTAAATTATCATCTAGGTAATTAATAATCCAAATAATCCAACTTTAAAGATCTGTTCTTTTGGAAACTCAGTGTTCATAGGTGTTTCTATACCTGGTTTTCTACCATCTGTGGGTGGTTTGTTTGCTTCCACAGCCTTAAAAGCTATCTAAGAAGTTTCCCTGACTACTAGAACTAAAACTTGGCCATATTCTGGAGGCTGTGAACTTTCCCATACTGAAGCCCTTTTACCTGACAGTTTCTGTGGGCTCCTTACCATAGAAGTGACATATTTTGGAGGGGAGAGCTTTAATATCTTCACATTATTTGGGGAGAGTTTTGCTTTCAGAGAACAGACAAGTTTTTCCTTCAGATAATTTATTGCATCTTTAATGTTACATTGGTCAACTTATTTTTGTGAGCAGCCTAACTATTGTGCTCAGTTCAGTGTGAGAAGTCCAAGCTAGGCTTTGGGTAAGCTTAGACTAGGTATTTAGTGACCTAAATTAATTCTACATACAGAAAAATACTCAATATTTCACTTCTTTTACCCTCTGCTGGTTTGAGTGTGCTTGAACAGTCAGCTTTGGGTTGATGCTTCTCCTACTTGACCTTTCTTGCTTTCAGTGTGAGTTTGTATAAATTCTTTCCATGCTCTTCCTTTCCTGAAGGGGGAATGAGGAAGGGCCACAGGACCTTTAGCTTCAGCAGGAGCAATCTTGTTCTCAGTGATGAGTTGGTTCTACCTTGAAGGCTGAGTGAATCAGGGCTTAGGTTGCAGTGGCAGGGTAGAGGAGAAACCCCCAGAGCTGGCCCCAGGATTTCAGGTGGGAGGAAGAAGAGATCAATACAGAACTCCAGCTAGGGAATCCTAGTCTCTGAAAGCTTTGTGACTATGATGTCAGTGACTTGATATCAGGTGATGAGATTGATTTGTTTCACTGTGAAGACATTGCCCAAAGGCTATTGCAATAAAAGCTCCTTTTTTAGTGAGGAATCAGTGGATGAAATTCAGTTCTGCCATAGGTAACTCTAGTTAATCACTCTGAAAGCCTCCAAAGCCAAAGGAGTTTGTTCCTCCTTGGGTGGAAGGTAGTAAAAATGTCCTTGCTGAGGTCTCAGCAAGTGAATTGATTGAAGCTGTGATGGTTTTTGCACCAAGCAGAGAAATGGGAGCACTTCACTTTGCATTCTTGAGTTCTAGTGACCTAATAGCTGCATTGATGCTGGTCTAGGAGATGATCTGAAGTAGTCTTCAGGTGGACAGCTAGATAGATGGAGTCAAAAATTCCAACTGCATGATAACACTAGAAATGCTTGGAAGTGGAAAGGATTGGTTTTGATCAGAGTTTTCAAAGCAATGTTTTTTTTCTCTGACAGCAGAAAAGACCAATAGAAAAGTGTTGAACCTGTATATGTAGTCCCAGCCTTAATGCTCTCTCTCAAGAAAAATGAGGAATAGTTTTGCTTAATTAGCTCATTAAGGGAATCTGATGAGCTCTCTGAAGTGCAAGACAGGTCTGCAAGCCAGAAGTTTTCAGTGTGATCTGTGGTCAAGTGGAGGGTGCTGTAGTTGGAGAGTTAGAACACAATTCACGTGCTGCAAGTCTTCAGTACAAGGTGGCTCCCTTGCTCCTCAGTCACACTGATGGAGCTCAGCTGAACCCAACCAGGGTAAATCAGTCACCTGTGGACTGCTCAGGCTGGGACATGACCTTTATCTTTCTTTCTAATTGAAATGTTGGTTTTCTTGGAGAATATTCTGCTTCCAGCTGTGTTAACATGATGCTGCATGGCTCTGGAGCCAGTGTTCAGTTTAAAAGATGTATTCCACCTCAGAAGCATTGGAGATGAAAAGGTGATGTTTTGGGGAAGTAAAGGACTCTGGTGTCATTTAGATCATGAAGGTGTTTACAAGAGAAAAAAACCTTTGGGTGTTGCCCAAAGCTTCAGGAGGTTTTGTAGCAGAGCATGTTCTGGGAGAATTTAAGCTATCAAAATTCAGTTTTAGCCAAGTAGGAGATGTCTAACTCTCTAAATGACTACTGCAGCTGAAGAACTGTAAGAGACAGGAAGAGTAAAGTGGTTGGAAAAATGAGGATGATTAAGAGAGTTCCACTTCTTTGTGTGTGCAGAGTCTTTAATCAGCCCTAGGATACAGAGATTTTGCAGGATTATTCAGCCCATAATCATATACATTAGTATTTATAACCTGACAATAATGAAAGATTTAGCTGTAACTGAGAACCATTCATCTTAGTGGAGTCTCCATTTCAATGAAGGGGTAAAAAAACCTCTCCCCTTCTGTGCTGGGCCATGGGGAGCAGGGTGGGGTGGTCTGCCTAGTGCTGAGGGGCCTTGGCTTTCTGGTTTCCATCTGATTGCTTGATCATGCTCCTTATCAATATCTAAAGGGGTGGGAGCTAGAGGATGGGGCCCAGGGGCAGGACAAGGGGCAATGGACACAAACTAGAACATAGGAAGCTCCACCTAAAGCTGAGGAAGAACTTCTTTGCCAGGAGCAGGCTGCCCAGAGAGGTTGTGGAGTCTCCTTCCCTGGTGGGGAACTGGAACAGGCTCCCCAGGGATGCAGTCACAGCAACCAAGGCTGACAGAATTCTAGAAGCATCTAGACAATGCTCTCAGACACATGGGGTGACTTTGGGGTTGCCCTATGTATAAACAGGAGTTGGACTCCATGATCCTGGTGGATCCCTTCCAACACAAGGCATTCTGTGATTCTATGGAAAGACTGATGAGGCTTTGTCTGGTCCAGCCAAGCTTATTGCATGACTTGTAGTCTCTGAAGGTTGTCATACATTGAACTCATGTATTTAACTATTCCAGAGGATCTTTAGAACCTTTTTGTCCTGATTCCTACTTGGTAGTTAAAACCCACAAAGCTCTCTGTGTCTTCTGCTGAGATTAGAGCCTCAGCAGCCCCTTGCCTGGCTGTACATGGATTCTCTGGCACAGTCTGGAGGAAGTTCCTGCTAGGAGTGGGCACCAACTGCAGCAGATAAAACAGTTTGAAAGAAGGATGGGGAAAGAAACTTTGAAGTTTGTTCAGCAGCCCTAACAGCCACTTTAATGTCTCATGTTTGCTGCCTGTCAGCTTCTTGCTGGCTGAGAAAAAGAGCTTATTGTCTCTCATCAACAGCAGGACTGTTTGCCAGCCCTTGGACTCAACAGGAGAATTGAAAGCTGTTGCAGAACTCACAGTTGAGCAGATGGACAGCACACAGGAGGCCAAAGGGACACAAAGGGAGCCATTGGTTGGTAGAGCACAGTTTGGGTCTGTCCCTAGATGATCAGCTTTGTTCTCTGTAAACAAGGCCGGTACACAGAAAAGAGGACAGGGCTGAAAGAAAATGGTCTGAGTGAGAGCACAAAATGTGGGTCAAGACTTTTAAACCTCCTCCCTAGTTCTTCAGGCTGGGTAGACAATGTGAAAATTATTGTTCAGTTCTGGGCTCCTTAGGACAAGAGACACATGGAGCTCCTGGAGCCAGTCCAAGGGAGAGCTCCAAAGATGCTTCAGGGGCTGGAGCATCTCCCTTGGGAGGAACGGCTGGAGGAATGCTTGCAGACAGCTTCCTTTAGAGGAGTAATAATATTTCTCTCTCTGAAGTTACAAAGTGACAATTATTGATGTTACAGTTTCCTCATGCTGCTGAAGATCAGTTTCAGAGGTTGGTGTGAGTTGGAGTTGTGTATTTGAAACCTTATGAGGCTCTGAAGCTACTGCAAGGGAGGTGCTCATTCTGGTTGTGGCTTCTCTTGAGGGTTCAGGTGAAGATTCAGATGAAGAACCAGCCCTTGTGCAGTACATCAAACCCCTGAGGTCTGTGCAGCTTAGGAACAAGGTGGGATCTGTAAAAGCAAGGTCCCTGCTTCCTACTCATGACCTTTCCCCATTCTCTGCCTGAATTGGTTAGGTAGAACTACATCTGAAAGGAAGCCAAGGTTTTGGGACACCTCAGTTACAGATATCTTGAGGACCTTGTGTTCAAGCCAAGCTGTACTTGGGAAACAGCTGTGGGTGCTTCTGAAGCTGGTCAGATATATTTACAGTAGTGCTCTCTAAAGTGAGACTTTTATTGTATCTATTCCTTTTGGGATGAGGCAAAGTATAAGCAGCAAAGTATCACAGCTGCTAGTGGGCACCTAGTCTGTAGGACCTTTCTCTAGTTATTTTGATGTCAGAAGTCCAGATAGCATCCTTTGTTTCACTGTATAAGTCTACTCTTACTGGACTATAGTTGTAGTAAATGATACTGGTTCTGTCATCAGAAATTAGGACTGCAGCCCTTGGAAAACCTTAAACTAGGACAATTCACCTAGACCCCAAGGAGAATTTGGCTGCCCCTTGCTCTTGTGACAGCAGCTCTTGTGTCAGATCTGGCAGTGAAATGGCTTAACTGCAAAGAGGGGCACCCAGGTTGGTGCCTAGAGGACTCCAACTAGGATTAATCTCAACTGGGACACAAAATAGGATTCATCGTGACTCCTAGATGTCTAGAACATGAAGATCAGTCTACAACAGCAGATCCACTGAAAGTTTGGGCAGTGAAAGTAAATGAATGCATTGGGGTGCAATTTGATCTGTTTTAGATGCCTCTTATGGGTGAAATTAACTGTTCCAAAGTAATACCTGTTTCTCTCCACAAATTCAAACCCCTCCCAAACCCTAGGGTGAGCAGCTTCAGTGTAGTCACCTACAGTGACCTACAAAAAGAGGTTTCTGCAGTGGATGTTGTTGAGACTGAAGGCAGTTATATTTCTTACTGATGCAGAGTAAAAAGTAGCTGCTTCACACTTTTGGGGGGCTATAAACTTTCTATTTGGGCACTCCAAGGGCAGGTATTCAAGGTCCACTGTGGGTAGACTCCAGAGTGCTTGCAGGCTCCTGTAAGTGCATGCTCAGCTTGGTTGTGTTGTTGGGATTAAATCCATGTTTCCCTCTGTTTGGGCAGCAGAACATCTCTCAGGAGCTTACTTTCCCAATTTATTGGAGCTGAATCTCCAGGAATGTGGTGTTTCCATTTACTGGAGGTCCTGTTGTGTTTTGTAAGCCAGTCTTATTGTGGGACACATGCAGAAACAAGGCTTTTGCTGGCCTCTTGCTATCATGGCCACATGTTTCTCCAAGCAGGTGTTTGCATGCTGGAAATGCTCATTTAAATTGATTATCCAATCACTTCTTGAGAGAATATTGGGTACAAGGGTGTTAGTGGAGCAGGAAATGAGTCAACATTTACAAAGCTGCTATATTAGTGTTTCAACACATGGGATTAAATCCTCAGAATACTGAATAACTTGGCACTTGTAGTCTTTGGGTGAGGGCCAATACCTGATGTTGGTCTGTTCAATACATTCTACACCCTAGTAGGGAGAGGAAACCAAGTGATTGCATCATTTAGAGCTCTTCCAAAAAGTGTTTGTGAAAGCTTAATAAAGTGCTGTGGCAATTAAAGGAGCATTTAGGTTTACTACTTGTAGTTAAGGTTGTGCAAACCACAGTTTGGTTCCAAACTTCTGGGTTGTTGCTTGTAAACTTCTGTAATGTTCTGCTCTTTGTGCTGGATTCTTCCTGCCTGAAGGTGCTTCTGGTGGTGTTTTATTGTGGACTTTCAGCAATAACAACAGTTCTGTGTCTCTCAGGACAAGGGAGACATGGAGATCCTGGGGTGAGTCCAACAGAGAGTTCCAAAGATGCTTCAGGGGCTGGAGCATCTCCCTTGGGAGGAAAGGCTGAGGGAGATGGGCTTGGGCAGCCTGCAGAAGAGGAGGCTGAGAGGAAACCTTCTCCATGGAGAGAAGGAGCTGAAGGGAGGGTGAAAGAGGCTGGAGCCAGGCTCTTCTCCATGGGGCCAAGAAGTAGGACAGGAGGCAATGAGCACAGAGTGGAAGCCAGGAAGTTCCAGCTAAAGCTGAGGAAGAACTTGTTTGGTGGGAGTGTGCCTGAGCCCTGGCCCAGGTTGCCCAGAGAGGTTGTGGAGTCTCCTTCCCTGGAGAGATTCCAACCCCAGCTGGCCCCAATCCTGAGTGCTGTGCTGTAGGGACCCTGCTGGAGCAGGGAGGTTGGACTAGCTGAGCTCTGGTGGTCTCCTTCAACCTTAACTGGTCTAGAATCTTCTGCCTTTCAGCAACAATAACAGTTCTGCCACTTTCAAGTGTATCTAAGCTAGAAAAAACCCTTTCCCCTTGAGTGACTCTCTGGACATGTGCTCTGAGCACTTTACTAACCAAGGGGCAAGAGATGGAAAGCTGCAAATAGTCCCTACTTTAGAAAAGCAGATTTCAGTCTGCTGCTGAAAATTGGTTTTCAGTTTGAGCAAATGAGGAGGAAACTGGAAAACTCCACACATGCAGGTTTTGTGTCTTTTAAATAACCATTTTAATGTGATTTTTATCACCCAATAACTGTGGCTGTTAACCAAGGAGTTTGCCATGGGAAAAGCTGTCAGAGATCCCAAAGGGCAGAGTCAAATCCTGAGCAATAGCTTAGAGCACCTCTGTGATTATTTCATCAGTGTCAGAGGGATCTCCAGGCTGTCAATAGGCAACAATTCCATGTGAAGCCTGAATGTAATCAGGCAACTCAGCTCTGTACAGCAGAGAAAATGAATATGCATGACATCCTATGGCTCTGATACCTCAATTCCATGTGACTTTGAGGGT
Organism: Galbula dea; assembly: GCA_013399015.1. Taxonomy (NCBI): domain Eukaryota; kingdom Metazoa; phylum Chordata; class Aves; order Piciformes; family Galbulidae; genus Galbula; species Galbula dea. The sequence continues at coordinate 155,605 of VWZX01000699.1, forward strand.
GGAAACTAAGCTTTATTTCATTTGTCTTGGCTTCAAATGCACCTTTTTTGATTAGTTTTTGGTTTTCACTGGAAAAAAGTATTGCTGCCTTCCTTGGTTGTGCAGCATCTGTAAATCTTCCTGAGGGTGTCTAAAGCTGATGGCAACAAGGCTGTAGGACATCACCTCCTGACTGATGGGAATGCAAGTCCTTCAACTTTTAGCTCTTTGGGATCAGGGGAGTTGTAGTGGAAATGTTTAGTCAATTGTTGGAACAAATCTGGTGAGATTCTGTTGGCCCAGGCTGCCCAGGGAGGTGGTGGAGTCACCATCCTTGGAGGGGTTCCACAGTCCATGGAGAGGTGGTGCTTGGGGGCAGGGTTTAGTGGTGAGCAGGGGAGTGGACAGTTAGACTTGATGACCTCAGGTCTTTTCCAGCCATAATCCTTCTGTGATTAGAAGGTGCACACCAATGTTCTGGAAGCTGGTATGATGTGCAGCTCATTGCTGGAAGATGTATTATTTATGTACTTCAAAATCTTATGTCATGAAGAAAATTAGATATTCAAAACCAGCCTTGTAGAGGCACAGCTGATGTCTCATGTCTGGGATTCTTGGTCTGTGATCAATCCTCTGTTTTGGTGGCTTTGAAACAGATTTGAGAGGTGAATTAGTGGAAGAAGCAGTGCTAATCTCTGTCCTGGGGTTTCTGATGGTGCCTGTGCCAGTAGCATGGCTATTTCTTTCTAAAGTGCAATGTGTTCCTGTGCTTCACATTAGTATATATTCAACTTAAAATAATCAAAGGGTAAAATAACTAGGTAATACCCAGATCTCTTGTTATTGAGCTGCTGTTACCCTGGGGGTGGGAGGAGGTGGGTGATATGGGGGTCCTGGTGGACAACAAGTTGTCCATGAGGCAGCAATGTGCCCTTGGGGCCAAGGAGGCCAATGGTCTCCTGGGCTGCATTGGCAGCAGGTGGAGGGAGATGATCCTGCTCCTCTCCTCAGCACTGGGGAGGCCACACCTGGAGAACTAGGGTCAGTTCTGGGCTCCTCAGCACAAGACAGACATGGAGATCCTGGAGACAGTCCCAGGGAGTGCTCCAAAGATGATTCAGGGCTGGAGCATCTCCCTTGGGAGGAAAGGCTGAGGGAGCTGGGCTTGGGCAGCCTGCAGAAGAGGAGGCTGAGAGGGAGCCTTCTCCATGGAGAGAAGGAGCTGAAGGGAGGCTGGCAGGAGGCTGGAGCCAGGCTCTTCTCCATGGGGCCAAGCACTAGGACAGGAGGCAATGAGCACAAACTGCAATAGAGGGAGGTTCCACCTGCAGCTGAGGTAGAACTTTTTTGGTGGGAGGGTGGCTGAGCCCTGGCCCAGGTTGCCCAGACAGGTTGTGGAGTCTCCTTTCCTGGAAAGATTCCAAACCTGCCTGGATCCAGTCCTGAGTACTATGTTCTAGGGACCCTGGTAGAGCAGGCAGGTTGGAGTAGCTGAGCTCTGGTGCTACCTTCCAACCTGAACCAGTCTGTGAAATGGAAGTGGCCCCAAAGGTCCTGTAAAAGCAGGAGGGTGTCTTACTGAGAAGGCAGCATCCCCCTCTGCTGACCTCCCACTGAATACCCATTGTCTCCCATTAACTTCAGGAGGCAATTGAGACATTTCCAAGTGCCACCCAAACTGAAGAATATGAATTGGCTGCTGGAGTATTTTGAAGACTAGAGTGCAGAGCTGTTAATGAGCTGTAGTGGCTGCCTTCTAGGAGAGAGACAAGTTGTTTTAATCAGAAAGGTCATGCATGTCAGATAGCATTATTGTTTCCTCTGGTAGCTTGACTCTACCTTGCTCTGGGGGAATTAAGATTTCAGTGAACATTATTAATAGTTAAGACACACATGGCTGGGGCTGCTTCTGCACTCAGCTCTGCTGGAATTTCCTTCCTGATTTATTGGCATTGCTGGTTAAATACTGCATAAAACACACCCAGCTTCTGTGTGTCACTGGAACCCTTGGAGTCAGGCAAGTGTTAAGTTTTATAGCACAGACAAAAAGCTGAGGGATCAGGGAAGGAGCACAGCTAGTTCCAGTGTGGGCTTTGAAGGCTGTCAGAGCACCTTCATCATCCCCAAGGCTCAAGTGGTGCAGTCATGTTTCTTAGGGATGCTGGAGGAAGAAGAGGGAAGGGTTTGGAGCTCAGTTAGGTTGGGACTCAAATCACAGTGGATGATAATGGTTGGACTTGATCTCTTGGTCATCTTCCAACCTTGATAATTCTGTGGTTCTGATTTGGGAATTGGCTGTAGACAATCAGTCTGGGCAGGTGGTCAGGTTCTCCTAGAGGTTTTCTGCTGATTTGGTGGACCAGGGGGTTTAGGAAGGCAGCTGTTTGGAGGGAGGGTCTCAGACTTTGCTCTCTTTGCCCACTGCTTTCCTCTTTTTGGTGGATGTCTAAACTGGCTTCTGGCTAACAACTGTTAATCACTGCATGAAAAAAAGGAGATGACTGTGTAGAGGAATGCTGTGCACATTAGAGACAGAGCAGTGCAGTGGAAAGAGCCAGGAACACTGTCTTGTTATGTTACCAGAAGATTTTATAGAACTGACAGACTTTTTTTTATTGCAATTTTCCATTCAGTGATTTCTGTAGTGTTAATTACAATTCATTAGCTGCCTTTAAAGACATCATAAAATCTTAATTTACTTCCAGCTCAGAAAATTCCTTTCACTGAATTGCAAAAGAAATAAATATTTTATTTGCCTTAACACAGCATCCTTTCAATTGTTTGGGTATGTTTGAGAGTTAAAACCATCTTCTGCCACCCACACTGAAACTTTGTCTGTCTGCAGAGAGGTTGGTTCCAGCATGATGGAAATCTGAATTGATCAGGGAGTTTTCATCCTGTAGGACAGTGATCACAATTCCCTGATCAATTCAGACTTCCATCATGCAGCTGAATATTGTGCATTGCTCTTCTGCAGGAAAACCAGCTGCAGAATTATTCTTCTCTGTACTGTTCACCTTCCACCCCCTGCCCTTTGACATGAGATACCTTCTGCCACTGCTACACATGCTCTTAACTGTTGTTCTCCTCCAAGGAGCTGGGATGGAGTTGATTGGAATCCATTTATGAGCTGTGATGTTCTGAAGTTCTTCTAGATTTACCCAGCTTCCCTGTAAAATCCCACTGCATGGAAGTTGTCCTTCTCCAGATGATGGTCTGTGTATGTGGCAAGACTCTTGAAGACCTTTCTGGTTTTGTTTTATTTCTCCAGATAAGTAGTTCTCAAACTGGCCAATTTCAAGATGTTTTCAGCCCTTTGTTTGCCAGGTGCTTTTGGTACTTTTACACTTCATGTGAGCAGATGTTTGGGGGTTTTAGAACACTTCTTGCAATAGAATCAGGTTATTCTCTTCTGCTGTAGTGATTTTGGACATTATAATGGACATGGCAACATTTTCAGTCTTCAGCCCTTAAGCAGATATTCCTGTGAAGAACCTCTTCATTCATCTTGACACTTGAAAATGATCTCTGTTGACCAAGCATTAGCATGAAACAAAAAGAATTGGATGCTTTCCTGCTAGCTAATTACACACAACACATCCAATCTGCCTCTCAGCCTGTCCAGATCCCACTGAGTGACAACACAGCCTGACAGGGGTCACCACTCCTCCCAGTTTGGGATCACCAGCAAACTGGCTGAGGGTCCACTCCATCCCTCCAGCCAGGTCATTGATGAAGGTGTTGAACAAGACTGGACCCAGTCCTGACCCCTGGGGAACACCACAAGCTCCAGGTCTCCAACTAGACTCTGATCACAACCCTCTGAGCTCTGTCCTTCAGCCAGTTCTCCAGCAAGCTCACTGTCCATGTCTCTTGCCCTTGGAGGTAGCTAGAACCCAGGCTCTGTTAGTGCTGCACCAACTTATCCAGCCTGGCACCTGACTGCATTAGACATTTAAAATCATTGTAGATATTTCTCTGAACAGGATTCTTTGGAGTGTATTGCTCCTAGTGTGTGTAGAGAGAACTCTTTGGGGTCTTCTCCAAAAACCAGTATTAAAAAGCTTCATACCATTGCTTAATTGTTCTCTTTAAATGGGGGGAAGTCAAGACTTTGGAGTTACACCCTTAAAATCTATGTAGTGGGATGGGTTTCTTGTCTGCTTTACTGCTGAGGATTGAGAGTTTAATCACTTTGAAGCCTTGGAAGCATTTCAGTGTCTGAGGTGTAAATAATATGAGTGTTTTCACGCCCACTAGTTAGAGGTTTAACAACCACCATCCACAGTGCAGCTTCCCATAGGATGAGAGGTTTATTTCCAGTTCTCTCATAAATTAGCTTTTCTCTCTCTAGTTCTACATCTCCAGGGAAGTCTCTGCAGAGTTTGGTTCCCTCAAGAAGGCAGACACTGGGTTTGAGGGTTATAGAACACTAGGTTCTGTAGTCATCACAGGAGCTGTTGATGTAAACCAAAGGAGGGAGGTGAAGCTGATAATGGGCTCTCATTTCTATCTTGTTTTGGTTTTAACATGACAAATGGAGCAAGACTTCAAAGAGCTGGAAAACCAACATCTAATTAACATGAGGCTGCGATGTTCGCAGCAAATGTTAGGCTGAGTCAGTAACAGTTAACCAGGTCACAAATCTGTGTCATGTAGAAATCCATTTGGAGGTGGCTGGGGGCAAGGGGAGGTTTGGAGGTGGCTGGGGAGAGAGGGTTTGGAGCAGTCATGAAGTTTGAAAGCAGGCAAAGTAATCTTTTCCTCATGGTAGTGGAATTCATTAGCAAAACACTGCTTCATCTGTTTCCTTTATGCTTATTTAGGAGATAGTTTGGGTTTTATCCATTTATCCATGGCTGGGTAGAACTTGAGGTGTAAAGGCAAAAAAACCCCATCTACAGCTGGAGATGTCACCCACAAAGGGGTTCTCAGGTCAGCCTTTTAAAGGGGCTCAACCCCCTGTGTGATAATGATGTTAATATTCCATGTTGGAGTGGAGCTGAAGGGGATCTGAGAACCTTGGCCTGGGTTCGAGTTGCAACCTGAATGCTATAGGTGACTCCCAAGTGAGAGGAATGATCTTTGGAAGCTCACAAACTGGTCATGAAGGAGCAAAAATATCTCTGGTGCCATGTAAGGTTTTACTTAGTCATCTTGACCAAATGTAGTTAATCTGAAGGATACTGAAAGATTAATGTTTATTGTTGAATAGTCTTGTTTTTATAAAGGCAAGAGACATGAAATTCCTCCTGAATAAACAGGGAGGGAAGCTCTTCAGTTAGGAAATGAGGAAGCTTTTGCTTTGGGTCTTCAGCTTGGGATTTTGGAGGAGCACAGAGAAGATAGTTTGGTTGGGGTTTGTTGGTTGGGGGCTTTTTTTGAATGCTTCTGTTCAGTAGAATGTGAAAGAGGAGGAGAAACCAAGCTTGTCTGACAGACACAATATCAAATTGCTTTGGATCTATTCCAATAATGGCTTTTTCTCCCCCCAAGGAGATGGAATGATTTAAAAAATATGGAATCAATGAAACCTAGCCACACATGAATCCCTCTGTGTTCACTCCAGTGACTCCAGTGGTTATTCAGGTGCTAAATGAGAAGGGCACCATGAAATATTCCAGGCTGGAAGGTTAAAATATTCATGACTCATGAGAGCCCTGAAAATATCTGGATGTTTTATTCAGGTTCTGTTAAAAGAATTTGAGGTGGAAAGTCACTTTCTGACCTTCTGGTGTTCTCCAAGTGACTGTGGACATCTGTTATCCTACACCACCCTCCCAAAGCAACCTCACCTTCAGACCATTGAAGACTTTCTCCTTGGCTTTTCTGTTCCAAACAGTGTCTTCAGTTTTGGAGATGACTGACTCTGGAGACTTCTGCAGTAGGAAGTGGACTGGGATAGGAGGGAGCTGGACACCTAGTGCTGAAACTTCTGACTTTGGGCTTTGTTTCTGCCAGGAGCACAGTAGTTGTGAGGGAAGAGAGGAATGAAGTTCAGAATCTGTTGAGAAGAGTTGGGAGCCTCTGCAGTTCTGTCCTGAATGGGAATTCCTAAGCCCACTGGGGATGAGAAGGTGCATTCAGCTGGATTATAAATAGGGGGTAGCTCACTTTGAAATGCAGCCTTTTTATCCTGAGTTTCCAGCAGAGTCCTACAGATATGCAGCTCCAGTGAGGGCTCTAAAGTGGTTAATAAGGAGAAAATGAGAAGGGTTTTATCTGGAGTCTTCTGCCAGCTGGGGAGCAAACAGAAATCCATCCATTGCTGTGCCTGGCTTTTCTTTTACATCCACACACTGAAGTCAGAGATAAGTCCTTGTTCCTAGAGGAGTGTGCTCTGTGTGACTGGAAAGGTAAAAGGTTCTTAAACCCTCAGGTGTGCTCCAGAAGAAACCAGGTGGTGTCCTTCCTTTGTGGATTTTCCCTTGTTCTCACTCATGGCAGAACTACATTTCTTGAGCCATAAAGTAGATACTTGAGTGACCAAAATGGGCAGCATGTTCCTCTAATAGACATCTCAAGTGTGAGGTTTGGACTTCAGAAGGTCATTTTTAGCTTTTTAGAGTGTCACTGAAAACAGGCAACCTCTGTCCCATCCCCAAAGGTGAGAAGAGAGGAATGTGTGTGTGTGCCTGATAAACCAAATCAGAGCACAGCCCTGTAAACCCTCCAAGTAATTTGGTGTTGCATCAGGAGACAGAGGGCAATAATAAACCAGCTGAGAGTCTTCAGCAGGCATAAAGAGCATGTTGGTCTCTTAATTGTCACAAGTTTTGGACTCTATCTAACCATAAGCTACTCTTAGAGGGGACATAAGGGTGAAAGGCAAAGGAATTATTGCCTTTGCATGGAGTTCAGAGGTCTTCAGCATGAGAGAGCTCCATAAGGACCTCTCTGCACAATTGATTTTCTGTGCAGGAGCTGTGATGGGCAATGTAGGAGTGCCTGCAAGCTCTGGGATTTGTGTTTGCACAGATGAGAGAGGATGAACATAATGCACAGCTTGATCTTGCAGATGGTTGGCCAGTGGAACAGAGAGAGGATCAACTCTGGTGGTCAGCCTGGGTCTTTCAGCTGCTCTGGAGAGCTTCTAGGCATCAGGTGGGTGAGCTGGTGTCTTCCTAGGTTGAACCTGCATGACAAACTCTGGTTCTTGTGAGCTTTCTGGAATGCTTAGGCATAAAATACAGACAGGCTCATCTTTAATCTGTAAAAAGGAAAGAATAGTGCTTACTTGCTAAGAATTTATGTACTATGTAAATGAGGCCCCTCTCAGGCAAGAAATCCTTCCTAATATCTAGCTTGAACCTCCCTGGTTGCAAACTGAGGCCATTGCCTCTTGTCCTGTCACTAGTCACCTGGGAGAGACTAGTCACCTGGCTCCAGCCTCCTCTCAGGGAGCTGCAGAGAGTGAGGAGGTCTCCCCTGAGCCTCCTCTTCTCCAGGCTAACCAAGCCCAGTTCCCTCAGCTGCTCCTCACAACACTTGTGCTCTAGACCCTTCCCCACCTTCCTTGCCCTTCTCCGTGCACACTCCAGCACCTCAATGTCCTTCTGGGAGTGAGGAGCCCAAAACTGAACCCAGTACTCTTTGGAATTCTCCTGGTGCTGCATTGATGTTAACCTTTGGGTTTAAAGCTACTTCTGTTATTCCCAGTTCCTAAGAGCTTGTCTTGGCAGCTTTCATTTGCTACTCTACTTGCAGAGCCATCCTGGGGCTGACATCCAGCCAAGAAAACCTCCTGCCTTTGGATGGCCTGGATGTTTCATGGCCCTTCTCATCTCCTCTTGAGTTGGCTTGGTACTTTTCATTGCTAGAAAGTGAATTGGGCTCTTCCAAAGCCAGTGCTACCTCTAGTGATGTTGTTTCAAGTTATGAGACATGTTAGGTCACTTGGCACTATCCAGACTAGATGGAATATTTTAGGCAGAGGCAGGATTTAGCAGGGCAGAAAGAATTTTTCTGCTCCTTGTTGCATGGCTCTAATCAAGGAGCTATCAGCATGGAGATGGCTGCTCCTCCAGCAGAAATATTTGGGTTGTTCCCACAGTTTCATCTCCATCCAATAGATTATTTTTAATGTGTTTTTTTTTTTGTTCATAGCAACTTGTGCAGCAAATGTCTGAAAGATGTGATAGTAATTAAAATTAGTGTTGTAGTTAGAAAGGAATTGCTGCACTGTTAAGAGTAGTAATACTACTATAGCACTGCTATAAATTAGTGTTCATGGATTTTTGTCTAACAGCTGGAAAGTTTGCAGTTCTCTGGAAAATGGCCTCAAGTTGCAGCAGGGGAGGTTCAGGTTGGATCTGAGGAAGAATTTCTTGCCTGCCAGAGTGGTTAGGCATTGGCCCAGGCTGCCCAGGGCAGTGGTGGAGTCACCATCCCTGGAGGGGTTCAGAAACCATCTAGATGTGGGACTTTGGGACACGGTGGTAATAGGTTGCTGGCTGGACTTGATGATCTTGGAGGTCTCTCCCAACATTAATTCTGTGATATAATCTCATGAATGAATCCAAGGATTAGAGCTGTTGGAAACACTACACATCTACTACTGGACAAAGCCTAACAGTGCCCAGCTCTGTTCTTCCACCTCTCATTTGGGAAGTGTCCACACAGCATTCATCTCCTTTGTGCTCTGCCACAGGCTTGAGAAATGTGCTCACCCATGGACTAACTTGGGCACAAGCACTAAATCAAGGTCCTTCCTGGGTTAAAGAGCAGGATTTGGGGTCACTCTCTCAACCTCCATGGCACTGCAATTAACCTAGAAATATGGATGCTGCTTCCACAAAGAGCCCAGCTGGGCTTCCTACCAGAGAAGGTTGTAGTTAGGAGGAGAACCTGATTTATGTTGAGAACAGTAGTGTGTGAAGTTGTGGGCACCACAATAAAAGGATATGAAGTTGTTAGCATCCAGAGGAGGCCACAAAGATGAAGGGTCTGGAGGGGAAGCCACATGAGGAACAGCTGAAATCACTTGGTCTGTTCACCCTGGGGAACAGGAGACTGAGAACTCATTGCAGTTTGGAACTTCTTCACCAGAGGTGGAGGAGAGGCAGGAGCTGACCTCTTCTCTCTGGTGACCAGTGGCAGAACCCAAGGGGAATGGCCTGAAACTGTGCCAGGGGAGGTTCAGTTGAGATCTTAGCCAAAGATTCTTCACTCAGAGGGTGGTGGAGCACTGGAACAGGCTCCACAGGGAGGCAGTCATGGCACCAACTCTTATGGAATTCAGGAAGCACTTGGGCAATGCTGTTAGCCACATGGGGTGACTTTGGGGTTGTCCTGTGCACAGACAGGAGTTGGACTCCGTGATCCTCTTGGGTTCTTTCCAACTCAGGACCTTCTGTGATTGTGTGGGGTTGCTGCAATGCAGATGAGTGATGCAAACTCCTTCCCTCCCTCTGCTCCCCACTATGCTCTCTGAAGTGAGGAGCAATAAACCCCCTGAAAGCTGTCCTCAGACACCCTCCTTTGCCTCAGGAAGCTTTTCCTGGGACCTATCAGCTGCCTGAGACTGGACTCTCAGGCTGGGTTCAGTGGACTGTGGTAGACTGAGCAGCATCTTGCCCAGATGATAGATCACCTTGATGCTAGGCCTCTTGTCCCAGAAGCTCAAGTGTTTTACTGGATGATTTGATAGTTCATTAAAAGGCTTGCAGCTTCCTCTAGCAGCTGAGTGGCAAATGAAAACACCACTGGGTTGCAGGGATGCTGCTGCTAACTCATTCCAGCCTAACTGGCCATGCCTCTAGGAAGCTATCAAGTCATTAAGTGTGACAGCACCATTATTAATAGTGTCTCATTCATCTCATAGCCATGTTCCTTCAGCTGCTTTTTTTTTTTTCCTTCTCCATGTTACTTAATGCTTTTTTAATCTGTTCCCTAAAAAAATAAAGAGGGAATGGATTTAATTCACCTCCTTAGACAAAGCTCTGATGCTCTGTATTCAAACAATTATGTCCTCCAAATTTAGTCAGAAAATACAAGTGAGTTATTCCCTTAATTCCAAAGAGCATTTTTGTGCAGGGCTTGGTTGACATTGATTCCCAGACCAGTTTACCACACACCTCCAAAAGTGGTGCTTGTGTTTTTAGCTCAATGGAACTGAGTTCCCTTGGCATTTCCTAACATATTCCATCCACACTGCTCAGGCTCCAGATGCTATTTAATTTTTGCAAGTGCAAGAAGATTTCACTTTCAGTAGGTGTTGATAATAACTAACTTAATCAATGCAGTGATGAAGTCTTAGGGCTCTATTTTCTTTCCATTTCTCTGTATTGACTCTTTCTTGGCTAACTCCTCCTAAAATGCATCTTCATCCAAGCAGGGTGATTCTTATCAGCCAAATATCCTTTCCCCCTTCTCCTTGGGGCTAGGAACAGACTAAAAGGATGTGACCAAAAGGTTGGCTTTGTGATGTTACCCAGGATTGGCCTCCCCAGTGCCCAGCCCAGGAGGACAATCCCTGCCCTAGCCCTGCTGTCACACCAGTGCTGATCCAAGCCAGGATGCTCTTGGCCTTCTTGGCCACCTGGCCACTCTGCTGCCTCATCTTCAGCCATAGTCAAGCAGCACCCCCAGTTCCTTTTCCTCCAGCAGCTTTCCAGCCACTCTGCCTCTTGCCTGAGGTCCTATTGCTTGGCCTCATGGAGAACAGCCTGGCTCCAGCCTCTTTCCTTCCATCATCCTTCCCTCTCAGCCTCCTCTTCTCCAGGCTGCCCAAGCCCAGCTCCCTCAGCCTTTCCTCCCAGGGGAGATGCTCCAGACCCTGAATCAATGCTGATCAAGGTGTGGGGCAGGAGGCTGGGGCCAGGCTTTGGTCAGTGGTGCCCAGGGACAGGACAAGAGGGAACAGGCACAGACTGGAGCAGAGGAAGTTCCAGCTCAATGTCAGGAGGAACTGCTTGACTTGGAGGGTGGTGGAGCCCTGGCCCAGGCTGCCCAGAGAGGTGGTGGAGTCTCCATCTCTGGAGGCATTCCAACCCCAGCTGGATGCCATCCTGTGCAAGCTGCTGTAGGTGACCCTGCTGTGGCAGGGGGGTTGGACTAGATGATCTCCAGAGAGGTCCCTTCCAACCCCTAGTATTCTGGATTTCTGTGGAAAACATCTTTCTGCTTCTTAAAGAAAAAAAAAGGTTTTTTTTGCAAAGCTTTTTTGGTCTATTTTTTGCATTCATTTTCTTGTTGAAGCCTCTCTGTTCTTTGCTGCTTTTATTGTAGTGTTAAGTAGGGTTTAGCATATTTTTATCTTAATGAAACAGCTGAAAAAAAGAGAACCTCCCAGAATTGCTCTGTTAATGGAACTTTCACTCTGGAACATGCTACTCTTGCTTTAGTTGATGTGATTTTTGTGATTAAACTGATTGGGTTTTCTCTTAGAAAGCAGGTTTTTGTGGTGCCAACCTGATTGATTAAACTGCATCTGATAGTTCACTGTCAATACAGCAAACTGAAAGATGTTCCTGGGGTTACTCTGCCTTTTGACCTGCTCTTAAAATAGTCTATTTGCACTCAAGAGGCTCTCTTCTAGAGGTCAGTCTGAGCAATCAGCCTAGGAGATAAAGGGCTTTTCCCTGGGCTCCAAGTCCATTTCTGACAGACTGTGACCAGACCTCATTCCTCCTGGGGTGTTGTTTTTTTTTCCCCTCAACTTATTTTTTGCTGATGTTTCTCCATATCTTGCTTTTTCTCATTAACTCCTCTCCTAATGGTAGGCATCACCTGAGGTGCTTTGACACTTCATTGCTGCTTCAGGCTGAGTATTCTGCTTCAGTGGTGCAGCTTGGTTGCCATTCATCACTAGTGCACTGGCTTATTCCTGAGTAAATCTCTTGCTTTCCTCATATACCAAATGACTGAAACCAATTTTGATCACCCTTTCATGTTGCTTAGACTATTCTGTGACTCTTGAAACCTCTCCTTAGCTTTATGGAGCAGCAGACCTTGCTGCTTGTCTGCTCTATATAAACTAGTCTGAAAGGGAACAAGCCAAGTGCCTGAAGTTGAGCATCAGAGGAATACACAACATGAGATCTAAACATGGCATGAGCCAACAATGTCATCTTGCAGCCCAGAAGCCAACTGAATCCTGGGCCATATCAAAAGTGTGGCCAGGAAACTGAGGGTGGTCACCCAGCTCTGGAGTCCTCACCATAAGAGAACTTCCTCATGACATGAACTTGTTGGAGTGGGTCCAGAGGAGGCCAGAAAAAATGAGCAGAGGGTTGAAACATCTCTCCTGTGAGGCCAGGCTGAGAGGGTAGGGCTTGTTCAGCCTGGAGAAGGCTCCAGGGAGACCTTTCTGCATCCTATCAGTACTTAAAGTACCTATAAGAAAGATGGGGACAGACTTTTTAGGAAGGCTTCTTGTGATAGGACAGGAGGTGATGGCTTTAAACTAAAGGAGGGAGATCTAGACTGGATATGGGGAGGAAATGTTTCCCACTGAGGGTGGTGAGAGCCTGGCCCAGCTTGCCCTGAGAGGTGGGAGATGTCCCATCCCTGGAACCATCCCAGGTCAGGTTGGTTGGGGCTCTGAGCAGCCTGAGCTAGTTGGAGATGTCCCTGCTGACTGCAGGGGGTTGGACAAGGTGACCTCTAAAGGTCCCTTCCAACTCTAACCATCAGCAGAGGCTGGGCAGGTGGCTGTGGGATGGATATGGGATTTAATGGGAGATGCTTGTGGAGAAGCAGCTGGAGAACACACAGGATGCTTTAAAGCACTGAATGCCTGCTTTTAGGTTTTAAGCACCCAAATTTCTCCCCAGAACTCACTGCTCTGAAAGAAATTCTTGGAGTGAAACAGTACTCAGTCCAAACTATGCACTTGATTTTGCTTTTTCTCCAGTATTTTAATGGTTGTAGCTGTAATCCCTCCTCTGACTGTCATGCTATCATACTACTGCAGTGTGTAGTTGCCAAAATGTGTCTGTGTGTGGTCAGATCTGATGACTCACAAGAAATATTTGAGCTATGGCCAAAGAAAAGACATGAAGGGAGAAGGGGTCTGCAAAAAGCCCATTAATTCTAGCAAAGATAGAAGAATAACTTCTGGTGGCAGGAATTGTGTCTGGATGTGCTCTGATCCTCCACTGGAGGGGGGAGGAAATCTTCTAAAAATACCCAGCCATAGACTTTTAGGCTTTCTTTGAGTTCTTCTCTGCACTTCTGTCAGCCTGAGAAGTAAAACAGCACTGAAGCATTCTTAGGGAACTTCATTTTCTGGTCTTTGTGCTGCTGGACTGTTTGAATCTCTTGATGGAATCAGCATCCAGCCACTTGGAAATTTCTGCTTTAATTCTCTTTGAAAGGGTGAAAGCATTTTTTTTTTCTTCCTTGGGTAGAAACCAGGCTTTTGGAGGATGTCTTTTGCCTTAGAAGAGATCCTCATCTTGAAGGGGGAATGAATATCCACTTGTATTAATATTGGAAATAAAGCAATTTTCTCTCTGAAGCAAAGGAAATGAGAAGAGCTGCTTACAAAGTGCTAATGAAGGACTCAGTGCTGAAGAAGCAGCAGAACTCAAAGAGCACCCAGGAAATTGCCACTTAGTCCTATTGTGGTGAAACACATTTGGTTTTTAGTGGGTGAAACTTCTGCAGGAGCCAAAGGCATCATTTCAGCTACTGAATAGCCTGGGCTCCCACACACAGCTGCACTGGCACTGGGCTTTGGGTTTGCAGGAATAAGCATCACTGGCAAAGAGTCTCTCTTCCTAGAATCAAGAGGCTGGGTTGGGTTGGAAGGAACCTTCAAGATCATCTAGTCCCAACCCCCTGCCTGCCAGGGACACCTCCCACTAGATCAGGTTGCCCACAGCCCCAGCCAGCCTGACCTTCAAAGCTTCCAGGGATGGAGCTTCCACAGCCTCTCTGGGCAACCTGTGCCAGTGTCTCCCCTCCCTGACAGTGAAGAACTTCCTCCTAAGATCCAATCTAAATCTCCCCTCCTCTAGTTTGCATCCACTCCCCTTAGTCCTATCACTACCTGACCTCCTAAACAGTCCCTCCCCAGCTTTCTTGTAGCCCCCTTCAGATCCTGGAAGGCCACCAGAAGGTCTTCTTGGAGCCTTCTATTCTCCAGCCTGGACAACCCCAACTCTCTCAGCCTGTCCTTGTAGCAGAGGTGCTCCAGTCCTCTGATCATTCTCCTGGCCCTTCTCTGGACTCTGTCCAGCACCCCCATATCCCTCTTGGAATAGGGGCTCCAGAACTGGGACATGGACATGAGGCATAGAGAAGCATGACTGGAATTAAGGACAACTTGGTGCCATGGTTTAGTGGGTGGACGATTGGCCTGGATGATGATCTTTGAGGTCTTTCCCAACCTGAATAATTCTATGATTCTTATTTTCCCATACTGTAGAACATGAACACAGCCTTTCAGAGCTTAGGGCTACATTTCATGGCCACACATGTTAAATGGCCAGGCACTGGCCTGGGGGCTCCCTCTGTTCATCAGAGAGCCAAGGGTTGCTTCCTGCTGGTGATGAGTAGCAGGGGGAGATAGACTCCTGGGAAATACACCACAGAGCTAATGGCTTATTGCAAGCTTGTCAGGAAGATCAAATAATCCTGACAACAAAATTCATTCTTTAGCTTGTGTCTGTTTGAACACTTAGGAAATGAATCAATTTCCACTTTTTTTTTCCCCCCTTATCATCCATGTTTGCCCTTGTCAGAACAATCACTGCCAACCTCAGGCACAAGAGCTTAATTCTTCAGTGGTAGCAAACAGGGCTGGTAACCTAGTAACCTTTGTCTTGTTCTGAGGCTTAAAAATGAGGCTAAGTGCTTCTTTCATGGTGGTAGTGATTATAATGTTTCAGCTTATTCTTTTATCAATTGCATTAAAAACCAGAAATGATGGAATGCAGCTTTCAAAAGGCCTCAACCAAGATCTGGGTTACTGGAGTTAAATCCCCTTTTTTTGCCTGCTCCTCCTCCCCCAAAATAGGATGTAAAACTATTGGCAATAGTCTGTGCTTCTGTCTTGTGTCTCCATCTCCTTACCAATGAGATGGGTGACCAAATCCAAGCAGGGAGTGCTCTCCTTTCTATAGGTCACATGGAATCATAGCAGGGCTGCTTGCTTTTAATCCTAGCAGTAATTCATGGGGGTTTGGGTGGGGTTTTTTTTCCTCTGTTTTGGAGCTCTTTTGGAGATCTGGGAGTCTTAGCCAAGTCTTATTCCAGACACCAGGATGACATTCATGGGTTTCAATAGCTACAGAATCATTCATCAGCATTCCATTGTTTTTTTTGGAAGCAGCATCTAGCTCTTAACTGCTAGTGAAATGTTCAATACAAAAGCTTTGTAAGGAACAAATTCTGGCAGTTCCTTGTCTGCCAGAGATGTTCTGCCAGAGCTGGAGTCCTATAATAAGGCAAGGCTTTTATGAAACATAATTAGAACAAAGAAGTAATCATGCTTTTCTAAGCAAACATCTGTTTCTAGGGAAACAGAGGAAAACCTCCCAACACCTACCCATCTTGTTGTGTCGTGCTGGAGAAGTTGCTGAGGGATGTGAAGGAAGCAGGAGGATGGAGAACTTCTTTCAAGACTTCAGTTTGGGGATTTTTTTTCTTCTTTTCCACTTTGCCTGTTGCTTGTTGAACAAAAGATTTTCATTTAAAGCATTTATCTTCATTGTTAAATGATTGAGCATCATCTAGAGATGGTTTAGTCTTAGGGATGGGGATTTAGATGAGAGTGGTAGGTTGATGGTTGGGCTTTGGTCTTAGAGGTCTCTTCCAACCTTGGTGATTCTGTGATAACTAATGGTGTAAATAGAAGGATTGCTCTGTTAAGGTATAGTGACTGGATGGGCACACAGACTGGGGAAGGAGAGGCTGGAGAGCAGCCCCAGGGAGAGGCTCTGGAGGTTCTGGTCCGTGGCAAGTTGAAGAGGAGTCAGCAGTGAGCCCTGGCAGCCAAAAGGGGCAACTGTGTCCTGGGGGGCAGCAAGCACTGCAGTGGTAGCTGGGCAAGGGAGGTGCTAGTGCCACTCTGCTCTAGGCTCACCTCCAGCACTGGCTGCACTTGGGGGCAACACAAGAGGAGAAGGAGAGGAAGCTGTGGGAGAGGCTCCAGAGGGGAAGCCATATGAGGAGTGGCTGCAGTCACTTGGTTTGTTCAGCCTGGAGAAGAAAAGACTTGGAGGAGACCTCCTTGTGGTCTACAGCTTCCTGATGAGGGGTAGCAGAGGGGCAGGAGCTGATCTCTCTGGTGACCAGTGACAGGACCCAAGGGAATGGCCTGAAGCTGTGCCAGGGGAGGGGTAGGTTGGAGGTTAGGCAAAGGTTTTTCACCCAGAGAGTGCTGGAGAACTGGAACAGGTTCCTCAGGGATGCAGCCATGGCACCAACTCTCCTGGAGTTGAAGCATCTGGCCAATGGTCTTAGACACATGGGGTGATTTTGGGGTTGTGCTGTGCAGAGACAGGAGTTGGACTCCATCATCCTCGTGGTTCCCTTCCAGCTCAGGACACTATGATTCTATGAACTCATTATTTTCACTGGGGAGTTTCATGCCTCTTTCAGTTGTGTGAAGACAAAGGGGAGCTCACAAGTTACTTCCTAACAGAGAAATGGAAACCCACACTTAATAAATGCAATAATTATTTCTTTTCAGACACATTTTGGCCACTCAGGCATTATCTCTTATTTAGAAATGCTGAAAGGTTACTTCTCCTTTTCCTCCCTGCCCTGATATGTTAGTTACACTAGAAATGTTACTTTGGCAGTGTGGAAATCACTGTAAGATTAATAGTTTTTCATTACCACAATTCTAAAAGTGATTAGAGAATACTAAGGAAGCTTTATAGCATGATCAAAATAATTCTAATGTATGTGTTCTTGTAAACTTCCTTGGGAAAGTCTCTGCTTGCAAGTAAATAATTTGCTTTTTTAGGCTTGTATGAATAATAAAAGCTGCTGTGAAGAGTGAATGAAATTAAAGACCTTGACCAGCACCCTGAAGACAGGGAGGAAAAGTCAGTCCTCTGCTGGAGGTCATAAAGAGGATAACCATGTGTGGAGAGCAGTGAGAGTGCTAGGACCAGTAACCTGGTTTTCCATGAGACAAGTAGTGTCATGAAACCTAGCAGAGCACAAGTGCATGGACAGTGGAAGCATTCAGTTTAAAGCTGTGTGACTTCTGCATTTAGGGAGAGAACAAACTCCTCAATCTCCTTGCCCTTTTCTCCTGCTAAAACAAAGCTGTGAAGTCTTGATGGCAAAAAACTTTTGGGTAAATTAATCTAACACTGAAGCATGGTAATGGGAATTACTCTGAAATGGACCTAGTGATACAGCAGCAGTTCTACATGATAGAGACTCAAATTTATCTGCTGTATATTATACCAGGGTAGTAAAGTTTCCAGTAACTTCAGATTTGACTCATCTGAATGTGATAGATTAAAGCAACATAGCTTTAGCTTTCCTCACTTTAGAGATGTAGATGCTACCTGTTGAGGGTTAGGGTTGCAGCTTAATCTCTATTAAGCTTTCAAAGCCTCTCTTATTTGAAGTTCAACTGTAGCCAGCAAATCTATATGGCTTCTTAAAAAGATCATTGATGGGACTTCTTTGTGTAGCATAATTTTAGTTTGATGTGCATTCAGAAAGTGTCTTGGAGTGAGGAGGCAGAGGGACTGCATGTGCTAAATCACAGAATATAGTTTAGATTGGAAGGGAGCACCAGAGCTCAGCTAGTCCAACCTCCCTGCTCCAGCAGGGTCCCTACAGCACAGCACTCAGGATTGGGGCCAGATGGGGTTGGAATCTCTCCAGGGAAGGAGACTCCACAACCTCTCTGGGCAACCTGGGCCAAGGCTCAGGCACCCTCCCACCAAAGTTCTTCCTCAGCTTTAAGTGGAACTTCCTGGCTTCCAGTCTGTGCTCATTGCCTCCTGTCCTAGTGCTTGGCCCCATGGAGAAGAGCCTGGCTCCAGCCTCCTGCCAGCCTCCCTTCAGCTCCTTCTCTCCATGGAGAAGGTTCCCTCTCAGCCTCCTCTTCTGCAGGCTGCCCAAGCCCAGTTCCCTCAGCCTCCCCTCCCAAGGGAGATGCTCCAGCCCCTGAAGCATCTTTGGAGCTCTCTGCTGGACTCACTCCAGGATCTGCATGTCTGTTGTGCTGAGGAGCCCAGAAGTGACCCCAGTTCTCCAGGTGTGGCCTCCCCAGGGCTGAGGAGAGGAGCAAGATCACCTCCCTCCACCTGCTGCCAATGCAGCCTGGGATCCCATTGGCCTCCTTGGCCCCAAGGGCACATTGCTGCCTCAGGGATTTCTGTACCTGTTAGTAGTTCATACAGAAAACATTTCTGGTCACTTTCCTTAGAGCACTTTTGTTCCCAGGGTCCTTTGGCTTATTGCATTGCTTGAGTCCTGTTCCACCCCCAGCAGCTCAGGGCTGGGTGATGACACTGCTGACACCCTGGCAAAGCACTTTGGGAGTCCCCTGGCCTTCAGCTAGCAGAAGCTCCCTTCTCCAGGTGTTCTGCTGCTAGAGTTAAGGTCTCTCCCTGTTGAGATGAAAGCAAGATCAGGCAGATCCTGCTGCTCATGCCATTTTCATCTCTTAAAGACAAAACCCTGAGTGCAGATGGTGCTTTTCCCTCTTTCTTTTCCCCTCTTCTTCTGCTCAGAATGTGCTATGCTTAAAATAGGCAAATAATAACTGGGTGTCATTAATCATTAATAGGCCAGTAGCAAAACACAGATCAACTTAATCCTCTTGGACTTTGAGGAGCACAGGCTGCCACTCCAAATAATGGCCCCAAAGGCATCATTGCTACCCACTATGGATTTACCATCCTAAATGAGTTTGAGTTACTGTATATATTTTGCTCTCCATCCCCTGTTATCAATAACGGTCCTCAGGCCTCACAAAGGGCACCAGGAGGCAGGGAAAGAATAATGGTCCTTCTGCATGGAGCCAGTTTATTGATGAGGTGGACAGAAGTAATATTTTTAGCCTGCTGGGTGTCCATCTGTAAGCAGTTTCCTGGAGCTGCCACTTCTCCTTTCACTGGAAACTGTTATGGCTTTGTCTGCCCAAGGAAAATAATGAGATCCATCTATCAAAGAGAGAACAAACAATAAACTCCATACCTTCCAATTAATTTGTTTTTCACCTCTGTTTACCAATGTGCATGCAGTTAACTATCCATCATCTGCTATGCATGGAAAGAGGTACATTTTTCAGGAGGTTGACTCTGTTAACCCTTTTTTGCTAGCAAAACCTATCTGCATGCCCTCCAGCTAAACAGGAGGCATGGCAAAAGGAAAATCAATCCTTCTGAAGTGCCAGAACCTAACAACATAATGTGCTGTGAAAATCATACCATCTGAAGTTGATGTCCTCTGTTATGTTAGCAACTTGTAGCCCATCAAGAAATCTTTTTTGTGGCAAAGAAAAGCAAATAAAGCATTGCAGTCTGGTCCCAGATCTGCAAGAATGAGTCATACAGAATCATTCAGGTTGGAAGAGACCTCTAAGATCATCAAGTCCAACCATCAGCCTATCACCACCATGGCACTAAACCACATCCTGAAGCACCACTTGTACATATGCCTACATTAAATATAGAGATCCCTCAACAAGCTGGTGCTTGAAGCTGGGAGTGGCTTCCCACATCTTTATCCTACCTGTACTTCCCTTTCTTAAGTGGTTTTCCATGATTCCTGCAGAAGGATTTCCAAGGGCTTTGGGAAGGGCAGGACTAGATGCTGCCTCATCTCTGGAGTCCTTTTGGCCATTGATATGGTAGCATGAACTCTGAGGTTTTGGTTTTCTTGGAGGGTTTTGCTTTTGTCTCCAGTCTTGCATAATTAGGAAGGACTTGCAGCCAGGTTTTGTTCTCTACTGGAACAGGTTTGTGTGCTATTTCCATGTATAAAACATCTGAGTTCCATGTTTTTTTTCAGGACACAGATGGCACTGGAAAATAAAACCTGAAGCCATCTAGATAGCAATATGAGAAATCTGGCTGGTTACCACTCCCACCCCCCCAAAGCAACTGTGGAAACTAGCTCCTAGGAATTAACTTGTTCCTGATATTCCATTAGCTCTTAGTGCCTAAAAGGCTTGAACACTGAAGAGGATTCAAAACAGTATAGTCATAGAATGGTTAGAGTTGGGAGGGACCTTCAAAGCTCATCTAATTCAACCTCACTGCAGTCAGCAGGGACATTTCCAACTAGAGCAGGTTGCTCAGAGCCCCAGCCAACCAGATCTGGAATGGTTCCAGGGATGGAGCATCTCCCACCTCTCAGGGCAACCTGGGCCAGTGTTTCATCACCCTCAGTGTGAAAAAGTTCTTCCTCATATCTAGTCTAAATTTCCCTCTTTTAGTTTAAAACCCTGTGTCCTCTCCCAAGGAGCCAGTCAAGCTTCTCCATGGAGAGAAGGCTGGCAGGAGGGTGGAGCCAGGCTCTTCTCCATGGGGCCAAGCACTAGGACAGGAGGCAATGTGCACAGACTGAAAGCCAGGAAGTTCCACCTGCAGCTGAGGAAGAACTTGTTTGGTGGGAGGGTGCCTGAGCCTTGGCCCAGGTTGCCCAGAGAGGTTGTGGAGTCTCCTTCCCTGGAGAGATTCCAACCCCAGCTGGGGCCAATCCTGAGTGCTGTGCTGTAGGGACCCTGCTGGAGCAGGGAGGTTGGAGTAGCTGACCTCTGGTGCTCCCTTCCAACATGAACCAGTCTGGGATTCTGTTAATGTGCCTTGTGCTAGAAGAGGAGTGAAGCTTTAGATCTTGGGAATCTGGCTGGTCTAGTAGGATTCATGTGGTGTGAATGGCTCAAGCATATCAGCCCTTCTGGAATATGGTAAAATTTCACTTGGGAAGAGCTTGCTTTGTAAAAAGAGAGGAATCTGTTGTGATGGAGAAAGTTAAAAGACTTCAGAGAACTAGAGTGTGACAAAAGGAAAGCAAGATAAGAAAGAAAGCCATGAAGAAAATGTCTTCCTCTGTTTCTCTCTAAATCAAATCAACTTCTAGCTGCCTGCAGTTCAACAACTGGTAGATGACATTTTATGCAGAGGAATCAACATGTTCCCAATTATAGTTGTATCTCCAGTATCCAACATGCACTCAGCATTTCAACTAGTTGTGGGGTTTGGGGGTTGTGGTTTTTTTTAGCAAGCTGCTCTGAGCTCACCCACAAATATGTCAGAGGGAGAAGTCTCTACATTCTGAGGAAGTGTGAATTAAGAGAGGCAGATGTATAACCTGGGAAGGCTTCCAGATTCATCTTCCTCCCAAATGGATGTGTTCAGCACTGGCTCCACCACTGCTCAGGAGTCTTCTTTGTGCCACAAGGCATCAGCAGTGTGCTGAGAATTCAGAAAGGAGTCTAAGATCACTAACAGGTCATGTGTTTGCTTGGTCCTGGCATCATCCCTAGGAATTGGTCTCTTAAAGGAGGGGAATGTCTGATCTGGTGTTCTCCTGTTATTTCTGTCTTGCTGTTGGGTGGCCAAATGCTCCAGGAGTCCTCACCTAGCACAGCTCCATTCAGTATAATGCTTAGCTAATGACTGAGCACAGCACACTTAGTAGCCCTGAATTTCTGATGAAAGAGCTTGAAATGAGAAGTTCTTCAGCATTTCCCTCTACTTTATGCTGTTTCTCCTCCCATCTGGTTATATCTTTGTGGCTTTAGTTTTATTTAATCAATAAATCTTATTTTTGCATTGCTCATTGCTGCTGCTCTGCCTCTGAAGCAGCACTGACTCCCTGTGTAAAGCTGCTACACAGTCCTAGAGCCTAGTGTAGATCATTCAGTCTGGATTTCAACACAACTCCTTCCCAAAGCTGCTTTCCAGAAGGAACCACACAGCTTTCAGAGGAGCTAGAGGTGGTGATGTACAGATACCACTCCACTGTGATGTCTCCCTCCTCTAGGTTCCAGTGTACCCACACCACAGGGGATTTGGACTTGAGTTGCTGTTGTTTGAGTGATATCTCCCTGCATAAAGGTTGCCAAGAAGACAAAGGGCAGGATTAGTCAGCAAAAGGCTATTGAGCTCAACAGCACTGCTGTGGAGTGGAGGTTCCAAGGACTCCAATCCTGATGTTTCAGTAGCAAACTAGGGATTTAATCAACTGAATTTATAAGTTTTATTTCAAGTGAGGGTTTTCATGGCATGATGACTAGGAAGTAAATGCAGATGAGACTCCTGTGCCTACCTAGGAGACTGTAGCTGAATTAGGTAAAACTTGAAAGCTTGTTCAAAAGAAATGGATTTTTTTGGTCATTTTGTAGGTGACAGCAGGTTGGGTGGAAGTGTTGATCTACTGAAGGGTAGGGAGGCTCTACAGGGAGATCTGGCCAGGCTGGATCCATGGGTTGAGGTTCAATAAGGCCAAGTTGCCATGTCCTGCACTTGGGTCACAACAACCCAGTGCTCCAGGCTTGGGGCAGAGTGGCTGGAAAGTGCCCAGAGGAAAAGGAGCTGGGGGTGCTGGTCAACAGCAGCTGAAGATGAGGCAGCAGAGTGCCCAGGTGGCCAAGAAGGCCAANAGATAATTTGAAGGAATAGTGGAATTACAGAATGGTAGAAGTAGGAAGGGACCTTTTGGAGGTCATCTAGTCCAACCTCCATACAATGAGCAGGGATCAGGTTGCTCACAGCCCCAACCAATCTGACCTGGAATGGTTCCAGGGATGGGACATCTCCCACCTCTCTGGGCAAGCTGGGGCAGGCTCTCCCCACCAAATAGGGCAGAGATGCTGCACCAGTGCCTGGAGATACTCTGTTTTCTACACACTATATGTGCAGGGGGAAATCCATTAGTCTGAGTAAATGTAGGCTTCTTTCTGCAAGATGATTATGGGAAAGGCTTTGCAGAGATATTTAATATTCTTCCCATCCTCTCTAAAAGAATCTTTAGAGTGGCAGTTTGGAAGAGCTTGGTGTCTCCAGGTGCTGTAATAATATGTACTGGTTTGTGCTGGGCTGGTTTTTTTCCCCTCCAACTACTTCAAATATTACCTAATTGAATAGCATGGCTGATAAACTGCAAGGAAATGTGTAAAAGGCAAGGTTCCAAGGAGAACACAAGACCCTTCAAGTTCTGCAGGAGATAAGCCACCTGGCCTCAGTCCACTAAAGCACTTAAATGCTGTGCAGCTTGAAACACCAAGCAGTCCTCTCAGCTCACATCTGGACTATCAAAGCCCCTAGCAGCAAGGAGACTATTTGTGTGCTAAAGTTGATGAATGTGCTTCAGGTTGCTAGAGTGGGAGAGGTTTTAAGGAGCTAAGCCCAAATTATGTGTTCTTCAAAGGTTCTGCATGGTGGGAGGGAGATGTGACCACATCTTGGGTCACTCTGTCTCCAGAATGAAGTCAAACTTTGCAGTGGATGCTGCAGCAAGAAGTTCTGCAGGAAAAAGAGACTTAAAGTTACTTCTGTGGATGCTGCAGCAAGTTTTATAGGAAAAAAAGATGCAAAATTTTTTTTTCTTTTAATTGTGTTATTTTGATGATTCTTCTATAATTTTAATTAGGTTTTAAAGGATGCCTTAAAAATATGGCAGGAATGGTCCTTCAGTGATATTATAGAATCATAGAATTGTCAGAGTGGAAAGGCACCTTCAAGATCATCTAGTTCCAACCCCCCTTCCTGCCAGGGACACCTCCCACTAGAGCAGGTTGCCCACAGCCCCAGCCAGCCTGGCCTTCAAAGCTTCCAGGGATGGANGCAAGGTTCCAAGGAGAACACAAGACCCTTCAAGTTCTGCAGGAGATAAGCCACCTGGCCTCTGTCCACTAAAGCACTTAAATGCTGTGCAGCTTGAAACACCAAGCAGTCCTCTCAGCTCACATCTGGACTATCAAAGCCCCTAGCAGCAAGGAGACTATTTGTGTGCTAAAGTTGATGAATGTGCTTCAGGTTGCTAGAGTGGGAGAGGTTTTAAGGAGCTAAGCCCAAATTATGTGTTCTTCAAAGGTTCTGCATGGTGGGAGGGAGATGTGACCACATCTTGGGTCACTCTGTCTCCAGAATGAAGTCAAACTTTGCAGTGGATGCTGCAGCAAGAAGTTCTGCAGGAAAAAGAGACTTAAAGTTACTTCTGTGGATGCTGCAGCAAGTTTTATAGGAAAAAGAGATGCAAAGAGATTTCTTTTTCTTTTAATTGTGTTATTTTGATGATTCTTGTATAATTTTAACTAGGTTTTAAAGGATGCCTTAAAAATATGACAGGAATGGTCCTTCAGTGATATAATAGAATCATAGAATTGTCAGAGCTGGAAGGGACCTTCAAAATCATCTAGTTCCAACCCCCCTGCCTGCCAGGGACACCTCCCACTACAGCAGGTTGCCCACAGCCCCAGCCAGCCTGGCCTTCAAAGCTTCCAGGGATGGAGCTTCCACAGCCTCTCTGGGCAACCTGTGCCAGTGTCTCCCCACCCTAACAGGGAAGAACTTCCTCGTAAGATCCAATCTAAATCTCCCTTCCCCTAGTTTGCATCCATTCCCCCTAGTCCTACCACTACCTAACCTCCTAAGAAGTACCTCCCCAGCTTTCTTGTAGCCCCCTTCAGATCCTGGAAGGCCACCAGAAGGTCCCCTTGGAGCCTTCTCTTCTCCAGACTGAACAAGCCCAACTCTCTGTCCACTACTGCATGATTGATTGCAATTCTAAGTCAGATGGTTAGATGTGGTGCCCAGTGTGTGATGGACTGGGAATTGTGAAGAGGAAGAGAGAGGGAGAGAGCCTTTCAGTAGCAAACCATGTTGAAAAGAGCATATCTCCTGATGAACATTCAGATGTTCCAGATAATAGCATGGTATATTAAGAACCAACAGAAATGCAACCATCTTGAGTTACTAGTTTTTCTTTCCAAGTTTGCTACTTGGAAAAGGAAAATATTCATCTGTTGGAGATTGGATTGTTCTGTGGAAAAGGGATCTGATTCTGCTCTGTTTACTGATTTCTATTTGCAATCATTTCACTTAAAATGGGGGCTGTAAGACACCCATGGCCCCCACAGCATCTTGACAGGGACATGAGGAAATCTAGCAAAGGGCAAAGAAGTTTTTTGGTCAGTGGAGAAAAGCTTTTAGCATTTGGGAAGATGATGCAGATCTGGGGAAAGGTGAGAAGTAGGAGGTGGGAACCAGGAGTTGAAGCATCAGAAAAGGTGGCACAAGGCAGGAGCTGTGAGGTGGGGGAAAAATCATCAAAGAGGAGGAAAATGCCATGTGTTTTTTTTAGTCTTGTTACAGCATTTGAAGGTCTCATGTAGGTTTGTACAAATATTGCTGGGAAACAATCAAAAGTAGACAGTACTTACAAAGAGCAATTCCATTAAGCCTCTTACCCTGCTGCTATGTGTATGGGAATGCCAGTACTGACCTGATTGAAGTGTTGTTACAGGCCTGCATAGGTGCACTTCTGGTTTTTACACCTTAAATCCTTTTCTAAAGCAAGAAGAAAATGATTTTCTGCAGGTATAGATGTGGTACTTTGGAAGGCATGGTTGAGTTGGCATGGAGGTGGTAGGTTGATGGTTGGACTTGATGATCTTAGAGAGGTCTCTTCCAACCTGAATGAGTCTGATTCTTCATTGGCATGGTACAGAACCTGGAATTCACACTGCTTGTGGAACTTGGTTACACAGACAAGCCCTGAGTAACTGTGTAGTAGATGTTAGACTGCACTGCTGCTTTTTGTGGCTGTGATTTCATCACCACCTAAGCAGTAGAGGTTATTCTCAAAGCAGTTCTAACTAATAGAGAACAGTGAGGTCATTCTAAGTAAAACTCCCAGGGTAAATCATCATCTCTAGCAGGCAAAGGGAAAGGAAGACAAAACAAACAGAGGATTTGAAGGGTATTGGAAGCAGGAAGGCAAGGAGTAAGTGTTGGCTAACAGCACTGCACTGTCTTCACTTTTACTAGCTGATTACACTTTAGACTAGCTCAGTTGTCACCACAGAGGATGGTGAAGACTATTTGGTGACAGAAGCTTCAACTAGGAGAGGTGAAGTACAGGCACTGAGGCCTTGAAAGATGATGTTGAACAGTTCAGGTTGTAGCTTTCTGGTGGGGATTCAGAGGAGTTGGTCATGAGGAATGAGAGTAGGTAAGATGGTCTGAAAATCAGCTCCTGATGACAATCTTCTGCCCTGCTTAAATGGGCAGATGATGCCAAGTGTGGCACATATCTTTAAAAAGAAAGATATTGACAGTTAATTTAGAGGTTAAACTTTTAAACCTTCAGGATTTCTGGAAGAGTTAGGGGGGGAAAAACCCTAATCATGATTTTTCATAGAGTTAAGTTCTTTACTGATGGAACTAGGATGAGATCAGGGCTAGTATCTGCAGCTGCTGTCTGCAGATGTTAAACTAAACAGTGCTGGGTTTATGGGCATAATATTTGTGTTATTGAAAGAACTTAGAGGCCAATTTTTTCCTTTGGAGGTGATAAGCTTGATTAACAGAAGCCAAGGCCCCAGCTATTCCCACCAGGACTCTGGTTCCTGCTATTTCCCTCTTAAAGTAATTAGAGTTTCTCATGTTTGCATCTGAGACCTCAGACACATAAAGGTTGCAATTTCTCCTTGCAACATTCCCTGTTGAGATCAAGTGATCCAGACCTGAGCTTAGCCCCAAATCAGTGGAGATGTTGATCTGCAGGAGCCCTGGGAGATTAATCCTCTCTTTCCTGCATGGAGGAACCACACTGCTGCTTTTCCCTCTCAGGTTTTCTGCACAAGAAATAAGGCCAGTTTTACTCATAGGGTTTGCTTTTTGACCTCTTAAAAATAAGATGAAAACTTATTCCTGAGCACATTTTAAAGCCATGTTGCAGTCCTTTTATTTTCTTCTTTCCTGAGGTGTATTTTATCCTGTGCAGAGCAAGTGGTGAGAAATATTTCACTTGGAAAGGATGTTCCAGCTGTAAAGCAGTGCCAGGAACCTCACTGTTGTGTTACAGGGCTTGTGAAAAATGAAATCAGATACTCCAAGCAATTAGCAAACATCAGATTGCTGAATGTGATTAGAAACTGTGAAGGAATAATGCCTCCTTCCAGCTGTTTTGGGAGCAGGTTTTCATGCACCATGGCTGCACTTGCATTTATTTTCCCAGTCTATCAAAATACTCTTGTAATGAATGGGCTTGAGTCTGTTGGAGAACTGCAGAGCTTTGAACTCTTTGTTGTAACACAGAAGGGGAGATCTCTGTGCTAAAAGCTGCAGATTCTCAAAGTGTCTCTGGCCAAAATTCTGCTGAAGGTTGCATTTAGCAATGATGATGTTCCAAGGTGAATTTTCCTTCTTTGTTAACTGGAAGAGACAGTTTTTATGTTTATAGTCTGCAGTAGTAATTGCAATAGCAGCTCCAGTTTATTGCCTTCTAATTCTCCAGCATGTAGTGTGTTTTCACTCCAAGTGTGGTGCTTTTTATCTCAGTTCCAAACCATACTAAAGGGAAAAGAGAAAATGACATTTATTTCTTTTCATGCTGAAGACTCTCTGGCTTTGCTGTGCCAGTCCACTAAAGAAGTTGGTTTTATTAGGCAAGTGAGGAATGTAGCAGTCTGATAAACACAGATCATGGGCAAGCTCTTGGCATTGCATCAGATGGCTCAGATTTTAGGCTAGCCTTACAGAAACCCTCTTTAGTTCATGCTAGTCACACTCTAGGGGTAAAGTCATTGTAATTTGTGATGGTTTCTCTCCTGTTGATGATCATAGAATCCTTATGGTTGGAAAAGCCCTCTGAGATCCTGCAGTCCAACCAGCCACTACCCTGGTCATCAAGAAATCATCTCCCCAAGCACCACATCAAGGTGGTTTTTGATCACTTCCAGGGTGGTGATTCCACCACTACTGCCCTGGGCAGCCTGGGCCAATGCCTAACCACTCTTGCAGGCAAGAAATTGTTCCTAATATCCAACCTGAACATTCCCTGGTGCAGCTTGAGGCCATTCTGTGATTCTGTATGAGAAGCCATTGCTGTGGTGCATTGATGACAAGATCCTCCTTTGCAGCTGCACTTCAATAACTGTTTTCCTATCAAGAAAATAAGTCAGTACTATTCAGTGCCATGCAGCAGTGGGTTCTGGGAGAGCTTTAAGTTTAGATATCTGATGCAGAAAGGGAGTTCTGCAGCTTAGCCAGTGCCACCCCACTCTTGTAACTGGGTCCCTAGAGAGTGAGGGTGGGAAATGAATGACCTGCAGTGAACAGTGGAGGTTTATGCACATAAGGTTTCAATACTGCAGCCAGTGACCAAAGCTATTTTTAGGATGTTATCAGCCTCAGTGAGGGCACTTGCATGCTTGAAGTGCAGTATACTGTTAAATACTTTGCTAGAGTAAAGGAGTAGTATGCTCACTATCTAGTACTATCAAATATTAGCATCATGCTAAGGTGATACAAAGCCTTTGGGCTGAGTATTTTGAGTTCCAGGTTATTTCTTTGCAAGGAGAGACACAAGAATTGATTCCAGAGCTGTGTTGTGGGAGTTGTAGGTTTGCTTTCATATACTGTCAGTGCTGAGGTGCACAAAGACTTACTTGGAAAGGGTAAATAATTGATGGGGGGGGGAGAGGGTCAGGAGTAATTTTTCCTTAATTGAAGTGAGAGTTTATAGTGCAAAGGTGTATTTAGAGAAGAGGTAATTCTCAGCTGACAAGGGTTAGAATTTTCATAGAGAAATGTGTGCTTATTGCAGCACCTGATGTTGTAAATTGAACTCAATTGCTGTTGCTGCTCAACTTCTAAATCCACCCATTCTAGGGAATGGGTGGAGCAGGAGTGTTATTACTGGTTGTGTTGTGTGAGGTGGTAATCTTAGAATAGAAGGAATTAGCAGCTGTAAGTCCCCATCAGACAGCAGGAGAAAGGGGGAGGTTAGGCTTTTGGTGCACCCAAGGGGCTTAAGAAGTGACTGTGCTGCCACTTTTAGCCAATTCATCTAGAAGTCACTTAGGGCAACACATAACTGGCTTTAGAAGTAGGTAGTGATGCTCACAGGCAGGAACCTGAGGAGCAAAACTGGAAGGAGCTTCAGAAGTTACTATGCTGCTTTTAGAGGGGGATCTAGACAGCCTGGCTTGATGGGATAGAGGGGCAATGAGGCCAAGTACCAGGTCCTGCACCTGGGTCACAATAACCCCATGAATGCTCCAGGCTTGGGGCAGAGTGGCTGGAAAGCTGCTAGAGGAAAAGGCCCTGGGGGTGCTGCTTGACTATGGCTGAAGATGAGGCAGCAGAGTGGCCAAGAAGGCCAAGAGCATCCTGGCTTGGATCAGCACTGGTGTGGCAGCAGGGCTAGGGCAGGGATTGTCCTCCTGGGCTGGGCACTGGGGAGGCCACAGATCCAATCCTGGGGTCAGTTTTGGGCTCCTGACTCCAAGAAGGACATTGAGGTGCCGGAGTGTGTCCAGAGAAGGGCAAGGAAGGTGGGGAAGGGTCTAGAGCACAAGTGTTGTGAGGAGCAGCTGAGGGAACTGGGCTTGGTTAGCCTGGAGAAGAGGAGGCTGAGGGGAGACCTTCTCACTCTTTACAGTGGAGAAGGTGGAGTCTCCATCCCTGGAGAGGTTCAGTCACTGTGTAGAGGTGGCACTTGATAACAATGGTTTAGTGGGAGGGGTGTGTTGGGTGGATGGTTGGACTGGATGATCTTAGAGGTCTTTTCCAACCTTAATGATTCTATGACTCAGTGTTCTGAAGCATCCCTGGATTTGAGGCCCTAACCTGTAGTCCATCCATAGCCTTGCTAGAGCAACTGTTACTGTTTTGTCCCTCAGGCTGCTGTGTTTTAACCTGTTAAGCACAAACAGCATTTAGAAGAGCATCTCTGAGTTTAGAGACACACTCCTGAGGAACACAAGTTCTAATACCCCTTTTTATGGAAGGCTTTGGTGAGACACTGATCAGATGCTAGCCCCCACACTGCTCAGCTGACTGAATGAGTGCCTGCTACCACAAAGAAGGCTTTCTTCCCACTCCTGGATGAGCTGTTCTACCCTGTGGGCTGTTGTGGTCCCAAAGAAGAAAGCAGCAGCAATTTATCCAAGGAAAGAAGGCACATTGTGAGGGTGGATGGAGGGATACCAGAGGGCTTGAGTACTTCCTGAATTATTAAAAAGCCTCAGCCAATTTGATGAGGTATGAGGAGGAGAGTGGTGACCAAAAGGCAGGTGGAAGCCCAGACACAGTAGGTTTCCATTCTATAGAGGCATAAGTTGATCTGGTGGAGGTGGTCCAGTGACTTGCATCACCAAACAGTGCTTTGCTAGGTTGTGTGCTCATTCTTCAGGAGGCAAAGAGAAGTTTAAAGATCCAAGAAATAGCAGGGGAGTGGAAAAAAGCCCTAAACCCTGCAAGTGAAATAAGCTAGATCTTCCCTGCACAGTTACCACTCGAAGGCATTTAGAGTATTTCTTGTCAGTGTTTGTAAACACTCTCTAGTCTTCCTGTTCATGCCTCATTTGCCTTTCTATCCTGCTTTGGGTTAGAGCAGAACTGATTCTGCTCAGGGGTTGCCCTTCCCAGCTCAGGCTCTTCTCAGGGCTGCACTCTCTGCAGCTCCCAGCATCTTCTCCCAGGCAGTGGCTGCTGCTAGCAGGGACAACACTCCATGGGGAGAGTCAGTGCCAAGGCTTGGGGGGAGCCCAAAGGCACTGCTACAGCTTGGGTCCCACCTTGGGCTGCAGGAAGCCAGAGGTGGCACCTGCAGGGAGGAGGGGACAGGAGAGGTGACCCTGAACTGCCCAACAAGGCATTCCAGCCCAGGGATGTCACAGTCAGGGTAAAGCTGAGGGATCACCAGGGTCAAGTCTCTTCTTCCCTGGCCAGTGTCTGAGGAGGACTCTGTCTGTTCTGCCTTTGATCCTGGTCCAGGAGCTCCTGAATCTGGTTCCCATCTGCCACTGAGTCCAGTCTGGGACTTGTGCCACAGCATCAGTGGTGGCAGTGATGGCATTGCCATCAGGGCTTGGGTTTGGGATTGGTTTGTATCTTTGTATCTATTTCATGTTATTGTTATTATTCCCTTAAAGCAGTGTCAGTTTCTTCCCCAGCCCATCAGTCTCTCTCCCTGATTCCCTTTCTCTTCCCTTTGGGAAGCAGAGGGGTTCAGAGAGAGAACATCTGGCACTGAATTAGTGGCCAGTCCTAACCCTTGACACCTTCATAAAGCTATCTCTGTAGATCTTGCCCCTCAAGCAGTAAGAAACTCATTCCCTTGGACTATCACCTTGTTGAACATCACAGTAGCTATGAGGACTTATTTTGGCAAAAGTGAGAAAGAATTCAGGGTACTTGTGGGGTCATTTTCCATCCCTTGTAACTCTTTTCCCCTCTTTTAAACATAATGCTGATTATCTATTGTTTGAAGATCACTCACACAGCCAAGTTTTAGCTGGGTTGTGCTATTGTTGTTTATTTCTTACTTGGGAGTGAGCATTCTGGGGAGTCATGGTCATTGTTCCATCTGGAGAGTCAAGGTCTTCTGAAATTTGGGGACTGAAAGTGTTGGGAGCAGAGCCCCTTGAGTTTGAGGAGATGATGTTCAGAAGCAAAACAAAGGAGTCTGCAGTTTTATTTCATGTCTATTTCACAGAACCATTAAGGTTGGAAGAGACCTCTAAGATCATCAAATCCAACCATCCACCCAGCACCCCCATGCCCCTAAGCCACGTCCCTAAGAATGCACCATAGATGAACCCACAGGCTTCAGATCATAAGTGAACACCATAGATGTACCCACAGGGCTGCTCAATTGTGACATAAAGATCTGACAGGGTCAGAAGTTGGAAGTAGAACTTCAGAATCTCTATTGCCTAGTTTTAGGACCTTGCTTTTCAAGGGAGAGGAAGAAAAGCTCCTTTAAAATAGCAGGTTACTGTAGTCTGGATAAGGAGCACCTCTGAAATTCATAAACTGGAATCATTTCTTCTTGTCTAATGTTAGGTTGAGTTAGTTTAGGCATTTGAGTTGGAATATTTGCCTTAGCCTTGGTTTATCTCTAAGATATGTACTTCTGCACATGTGGCAATTACAAAGCAAAGACTCTTGGGCTGAGTCACTAAATTTCAGCCTAAATTTGGATTCAGAAGTTAGAAGCCCCCCTAAAAAAATAGCAAGGAGTGAGATGATAACTGCTTGACACTGCCTTATCTCCAGAGCTGAGAACAGCATCACTACAACAAAAGGAGATAGCAGAGTCTCCCATTGATTGTTGGGTGATGAATGGAAAGCAATTTGCTGCAATGCAATTAGCATCTGCAATCGCCTTACCCTGGGGGATTGGGGTTTTTATGTTGCCTTTGAATTACAAATCTATACATTTTCTGTCCAGGAGTCATTTCTAAGGAAGTTTTCTGTCTGGTTGATGTAGTATTTTTCTTGTTGTTGTTTGTTTTGGGAGCTGTAATTTGTGGAATGCTGGGAAGGAAGTAAGCCTTGGAAGTTTTATGCTGAAGGACAAATTGTGCAGGATGTCTGCTGCAGCAGATGACTTGGGTGTAGTGCTGGAGAATTTGGTTTTAAGGGGTTTTATTTTAGAGAGAAATATGTCTCCTGAACAGCAAATGGCTTCTCATTATGGATATGTTAGCAACCTTGAAATGCATTTTTAAAGATATGAATTCAGAAGCTTGAAATGCACAGATTAAATATATAAATAGAAATAAAATACAAGTATATAAACATAAAATAGATGTGAACATGGAATAACTGGCTGGGAACATGGAATAACTGGCTGGGAACATGGAATAACTGGCTGTACACAAATATATGATATGCTGAAACCATAAGATGTGTGAAGAGTGGCAGGGTGATGACAGTGCAAGAAGTAGCAGTGTTACCTTCTCACAAGCAAAGTACATGCATGCTTGGTTGGATGCACCCTTCTATCTGCACATGAATAGGTGCAAATTTAGTTATCACAGATGGTTCAGGTTAGAAGGGAGCACCAGAGGTCACCTAGTCCAACCTCCCTGATCCAGCAGGGTCCCTACAGCACAGCACTCAGGACTGGGGCAAGCTGGGGTTGGAATCTCTCCAGGGAAGGAGACTCCACAACCTCTCTGAGCAACCTGGGCCAGGGCTCAGGCACTCTCCCACCAAAGAATTTCTTCCTCAGCTTTAAGTGGAACTTCCTGGCTTCCAGTCTGTGCTCATTGCCTTCTGTCCTACTGCTTGGCCCCATGGAGAAGAGTCTGGCTCCAGCCTCTTGCCAGCCTCCCTTCAGCTCCTTCTCTCCATGGAGAAGGTTCCATTTCAGCCTCCTCTTCTGCAGGCTGCCCAAGCCCAGCTCCCTCAGCCTTCCCTCCCAAGGGAGATGCTCCAGCCCCTGAAGCATCTTTGGAGCTCTCTCCAGGAGCTCCACGTCCCAGTTGTGATTATTTCTGCATCACACAGACATTATATAGAGATTTCAGGAAAAAATACCTGCAGTTGTGTTGTTTCCCAGTTTGAATTATCTGTAGAACAGGTAGGTGAATGGTTGTCAGTGTTACTGGACAAATCTCAGCTGAGATGCAGAAGGTATCAATGAAAGATAGAGTGGGGAGCTGTCAGCATCCCTCCTGATGGTGCCACATGCATCCAATAGCAATAATCATCTCTCTGGTGTTCGTCAATGGCTCCTCTGTCGTGGACCAGGTGCTGGTGTCCTACAAGAGAGAGGAGCACAGAGAATTAGTCCCACAGAGAACTAGCTCTGAATGTTTGCAGTTTCCAAAAGCCAGCTATAATTCTCACTATCAGTTTCAAGTCCTCTTGCTATAATGCTTTCTAGTTTACCTTGACCACCTCAGGAGAAGCTTCTCTTTTCTCTCTTTGACCTTTGAGGTCTTAGAGTCCCATTCTCTGTTGCACTTTGGATGTATTAATCTCTGTGAGGTCTAGGAGGACTTGCTGCTGGATTCCTGGATGCTATGTTCATTTTCCCACTGGGATGTTATCTTCTGAGCTTTCAAAGGATTACTTTTGATATTCTTATTATTTTTTTTCTCCTGAAAACCTTACAAGACAGCAGTTAGAGACAGGGATAGGAACAAAGGAGTTTTTGTGGTTAAATATAGTGCTAGATCCTATCAGCTTTTTTTTGTTCCCACTGAAAACTTGCTCAGTTTTAATGGCACCATCACATGAATATGAATTTCCAAACCCACCTGGACATAATCCTCTGCAACCTGCTCTAGGGGTGACCCTACCAGAACAAGGGGCAAGGAGTTGGACTTAGATGATCTCCAGAGGTCCCTTCACCATGCTGGGACTCTGGAATAAAGACAACACAGCAGAGTGGTAAAAATTCCTCCTGTCACAGGCACGGGAAGGTCTGTGTTTGGGAAAAGATGGATTTGCTTTTAGGTGAGACCAAGAAATGAACTGAGAGCTGTTGCTGACTTCAAGGTCAGGGAAGGCCTACAAAATAAACTGCATGTCTAGTTCAGAAGGAAAGCTCTTCACAAATCCAGAGCTTTGAGGGCTTGGTTTGGATGACTGGAGGTATTGTTAATTTTTAAATGCCATTTGAACTGTTTCATACCTTAATGACTCAAAAAACCATGTGCCTGAGTTGGTCTGATCTGAGCAGCATGAAACAGGAAAATAGAGCTATCATTCTCCAGTGTTCAGTAAGATTAATCACTGTGTGACACAAGAAAAAGTCACTTCAAAGGCCAGGAACTTGCTTCTGCAGAGCTGAAAACAATTACATTTCATGATTCCCAACTAGAAAATTCAGGTTCCTTTGGGTTTTTTAGATCTCACTCAGCAAAACCTAGTTCTACAAGGCTGTAGGATCACACATCTTCCATTGAGGTTGGCTTTTTTTGTTTGTTTAATATTAAAAAGATCTTGCTGAATTCCCTGGAGAAAGATTATGTGGTGGTTGGTTTTTGGTTTTGGATGATTGTTTGGTTTTGGTTGGGTTTTTTGTATCTATAGGTGTGGGGGGTTTTTTGTGTGTACTCAAGGAAAAGGTTTCATATGTGGGAACCTGTCTGGCTGCAAGGAAGCTGTGGAGTTGATTTGCCATGGTAAAACATCTCTGGTGGGAGTGGGGTGAAAGAGCAGTTAATCTGATGAGGAGATAAAAATTGTACAGATGTGGTGACTCTGTTCTAAATACACCCCCATCCTCCAGCATCTTCTCCCCAGTTAGCTCCTCCTCTTGTGAATTTGCCACTCTTATGTGGGAATATCTACATATTTTACTGAGAATTCCTTTTACTGTAAGGCTTTAATAAGCATTTCACTTGCCAGTAGACAGGAAGAGCTCTTAAGGACTCTGATTTCCTTCCTTTTGGAAGAAGGAGGAAGTAATTCTATTTTTCAGCAAGCTACTTTGTATGAAACTTCAAATTCAGGTAGTTTTGGGTGCTGTAAGTAATTTGCTGTTCAGTAATTTGGGTGCTGTTGAGATGTTCCATCATGATGGCTTCACTGTTAGGTGAAACTGCAGCTCCTCCTGAAGGTACAGCAAGAGTCTGGGCTGCTTCTGTTTGGCTGAGCTTGTGCATATTCATACTCATGCAGGAACATCTTTCAAATCTCTGTTTATGCTTTCACCAAATCAAATTACTTCTGTGGGTAGTTTAGGAAGCAGAAGAGGTCATGCTTAAGAGCTGGAAAGGTTTAGTTTGGAACACACACCAAAAAAAACCCCACACAGAGCCTCTCCCACTAAAAAATGATGCTATGGAGCTGCTGGAGAGCATCCAGAGGAGACCACAAAGATGGGGAAGGGCCTGAAGGTGAAGCCATATGAGGAGCAGCTGAAGTCACTGGGTTAGTTCAGCCTGGAGAAGAGACTGAGGAGAGACCTCATCATGGTCTGGAACTTCCTGAGGAGGGCAAGCAGAGGGGCAGGAGCTGATCTCTCATCTCTGATGATCAGTGACAGGACCTGAGGGAATGGCATGAAGCTGTGCCAGGGGAGGGGTAGGCTGGAGATTGGGCAAAGGTTCTTCACCCAGAGGGTGCTGGAGCATTGAAACAGGCTCCCTGGGGAAGTAGTCACCAAGGCTGACAGAATTCCAGAGGCATCTGGACAACCCCCTCAGGCACATGGTGCAGTTTTTGAGGTTGTCCTATGCAGAGACAGGAGTTGGCCTCAATGATCCTCACTGATCCTTTCCAACTGAGGACATTCCCTGATCCTCTGTTCTCTGTGCTGCACATCTCAGTGTCTCCTCTTTGATTGCTGTGGCAACTGATTAGTCCAATTACTGAGTTGAATTTGAAATGATCCCCACCAGGGGTGTTTAGGGGACTTTGTTTTCTAGGAACAGGGTTACCTGTGGGTATTTCTGGCCCTTGAGAAGGTTCTAACAATCCCTGACAGCTTGACTTGCTCAGTGCTTTCCCCTGGAGCTAGCAACTCCACTGCTGCTGTCATCCTCTCTGAGGGAGCAGGTTTCTGTGCTGATGGAAAGCCTAGCTCTGCAAAGAAAATGCACTCAGCCTCTGAAAGCTGTTTGTCTCTCTTCTGCACCTGGTGGCTTAGTTTTCCACTGAGGAAATTGCAACCTTTATTTCCCCCCCCCCCCCCCC